>CAUYUJ010014806.1:0-255000 GCA_963575745.1 Prorocentrum cordatum | reverse complement strand
ACGCGCGAGCAAAAACACGCCAAACACACACACACACACACACAAACACACAAACGCACACACACAAACACAAACACAAGCACAAGCACAAAAACAAAAACAAAAACAAAAAACAGACACGGACACAGACACAGAGACACACGTACACAGAAACAGAAACTTACACAGACACAGACACAAACACAGACACAGACACAGACACAAACAGAAACAGAAACACAACACAAACACACATACAAACACACACACACACACACGCACACACACGCACACACGCACACACACACACACACACACACACACACACACACACACGCGCGCGCACACACGCACACACGCACACACGCACACACGCGCACACGCACACGCACGCGCACGCGCACGCACACGCGCACGCGCACGCGCACGCGCACGCGCACGCGCACGCGCGCACACACACACATACACACACACACACACAAAAAAAACATATATACACATACACGCGCGCAACACACACACACACACACACACACACACTCACACACACACATACACATACACACACCACACACACACACAAAAACACACACACACAAAAACACACACACACACACACACAAACACACACACACACACACACTCACACACACACACACACCACACACACACACACACAAACACACACACACAGTCACACACACACACACACACTCACACACACACACACTCACACACACACACACACACACACGCAACCGCAAACAAAAGGTAAAGACACGCGCCCCAGGGCCGTTGGGCCAACAGCGCCAAGTCGAGCACTCCTCCCCGAGTCTACCCACGGAGAGCAGGCCAACATGGCACGGTGCGGCAACAGCAAACAGAAGGACGGAAGCAATGCCAGCAGCGGGCGCAGAAGAGAAGATGCATGGCCCGGCCATTCAAGCCCCTTTGCGCAGAGACGCCCGCGTGCTGGGCGCGCAAGAGCGCCCAGGCGAACAGCGGGCGACACGCAGAGCTTCCTGGGCAGCGCTTCGTCCGAGCCAGCAAAAAGAGGCGACGCCAGGTGAAGGGGGCAGGGGGGAGGGGGAGAAGGAGGAGCGAAGAAAGACGGAGGCGAGGGAGAAGGGGGGGGCAAGAACAGGGACACGAGATGACGGCGCATGACCGTTTTTTTGCCCTACGCCGGCAGTAGGCGCCTCACCGCAGCCAAAGCTACATGCCAGGCCACCGCGGCCTCGTGCCAAGGACGACCGAGCGTGCAGGGTTCGGCTGGCCCTCGTTGCAACGGCTGCGCTGGGATACCCGATGGAAGGTCAAATTGATCCGCGCGACCCCAAGGATAAGGCAGCGCCAGTCGGGACAACCAACACAAATCTAAGCGCCAGGCACACAGCCATCGGGGCTCGAGGCCACGATGGCCAGTCCGTCAGATAACTTTCCAGAAAGTGGCTGGTGCCGACAAATCTGATTCTGCCGTGGGCCCCCACGCAGATCAGAAAAAGCCCCGGGGACCCGTCGACGCTACAGAAGGCGGTGCTCCAGTGCTCCCGCGCGTAAGCCACCGCCAGCAAGGGGTCGGCCGTGAAGTAGCAACCGCTGCCAAAAGCACCGCCCTCGCGAATGATGAAAGCGAAGTCGCCCTCGCGCGTGGCGGAGCGGAGCAGGCCCCGGGCGGTCAGGGACAGGGGCTCGCCAGCAAAGGCGACTCTGCGCCACTCGTCCTCGGAGGGCACCCAGCACCGAACGCGCACACTGAACCGGGCCGCGCCGCCCCGCGCCAACAAGGTTCGAAGGAACGGGGTGGGCGGTAGGCATCGCCGGAGGAGCTCAGTCAGCACCCGCCGCCGCAAGGGGAAACCAGCCAAACGGGCCCCTCGCGCAGAGCCCGGCCCCAGCACAGCGGCGCGGGCGCGAGCGGCGCCACCGGCGGCAGCAGATGCCTGGAGAGTTGATGCCGGCCTCCTGAGGCTGCGCCGAGTGCGCTTCAGTTGCTTGTCAACCTTGCCAATGTGACGACGGCGCCCAGCCTTGATGCACTCATGGCACCCACAGGTAGCTGGCAGCCTGCGCTGAGCATCCCTCGCCCGCAGGAGCACGCAGCCAGGGTCTGGGCATATGGGAACCTGGGCCACCGGCAGTACTTCAGCGCAAGCGGGGCAAAACCTAGAGTAACGTTGCGGGCCCCTCTCGCGGGCCAAAACACTAGACGTGGTACCGTGCACACGTGCACCGCACAGAAACAACTGCCCACACCTAACAATCCGCGTGTGGCACGCGTGGTGGCCAAACAACACGGCTGCGACCCAAGTGTTCGGGTTGAGGGCCGCATCGCGACTATGAGGTTGGAAAACAAACGCGTGCATTACGATGACCAGGACTGCAAAACAACATGACTGCGACATGTAACCAAAGGAGACCGCATCCTCACTGTCAGGCAGGTTGGTGCTGCAGTACGGTACGGGCACGTGTGCGCGCGGCTTTCGATGTTCCCCCCTCTCTGGCAAGTGCCCCGTCTTCCACGTGGGGCGTTGCGACAAACCGTCCCAAACGAACGAGACACAAACGAGAATGTGCTGAATAATATTTGTTTCTCTCTCTCTCTCTCTCTCTATTTCACACACTCACAAGAACACGCACACACATACACACACACACACACAACACAGCACAACACAACACAACACACACACACACACACACACACACGCACACGCACACGCACACGCACACACACACACACACACACACACACACACACACACAACACACACACACAACACACACACACCACACAACACACACAACACACAACACACACAACACACAACACACACACACAACACACACAACACACAACACACACAGACATAACACACATACACACACACACACACACACGCACCCCACAAACACACACACACACACACACACACACACGCGCGCGCACCATACACACACACACACACACACAAAAAAAAAAAAACACACACACGTTTTCGTCAGCGGCGAGGAGGCGAACTTTGCTCCAGCGAGAAGCTAGATACGGGCACAAACTAGCGAATTGGCCGGCGAGCAAAGAGGGAAAGGGGGGCGGCCGAGAGGAAGAAGGGACGCTCAGATGCCGAAGAGTTCGACGATGAGCAGCCGGGGGGGCAGCAGCAGCCAAGCGCGCAAGGCCAGAGCGCGGTGGGCGGCCAAAGCGAACCACGGTGGCAAGGGTGGCGGGGAGCGGCAACCAGCGGCTGGGGCTGGCGGGGAGCACACCGGAACACCGCGAACGACGTACCGCAGCGCACCGAGGAGAAGGCGCAGCACTGAGCCGTGCCGGGGCGGGAGCAGCGGCTAGAGGGCTGGCACTGACAGGGATGCTGCGGCGTGACCGCCCGACGCCAGGTGGCCGGGGGGCTGGGAGAGGCGGGGCGGGAAGCAGCGGGCGAAGCGTCCCAGGCGCCCGCAGGCGGCGGGGCGGAACAGCAACGCGGGGGAGGAAGCGCGGGGCAGCCGGAAGTGGCAACGCAGCAAGAAGGCTGGCAGAGGGAGGGGAGTGGCGGCGACCGCCCAAGGACGCGCCAAGGGGCGGGCGGCGTGGGCAAAGCGTCCCAGGCGCCCGCAGGCAGCGGGGCGTAACCGCAACGCAACGGAAAAAGGCGGCGCGGGGCCGCCGCGGAAGGAGGGGGGCACCGAAGGGTGTGGAAGCCGGATAGCACCGTAGGGCGACCCACTGGGCGACCCAGCGTGGCGCGTCGGAGATGCACCGGAGTGGTGCTGGGGACAGTAAGTGAGCGACGCGCATCCCACACGGGAGGCACGTCGCGAAAGGCGGCGGCGGGGAGCACCGCAAGGTGCAGACGCCGTGCAGCAACGCTGGGCGGCCTCGACGGCGGCACAGCGTGGTGTAGCAGGGAAGCGCCGAAATGGCGCAGGGGGCAGGGAGTGAGCGACGCGCGTCCCGCACGGGAGGCACGTCGCGAGGGGGCGGCGGCGGGGTGCGCCGAGAGGCGCAGAAGCCGGGCAACGACGCTGGGCGACCCAATTGGCGTTCCAGCGTCGAGCGTCGGGAAAGCAGCGAAGTGGCGCAGGAGACAGCGAGCGAGCGACGCGCGTCTCCAACGGGAGGTGCGTCGCGGAGGGCAAGGAATCCCACTGCCTTCGTTATCGTCGCTGTTGCCCTGCTGCCGATGGGAGCCAAGGGGAGGTCTAGGCCTCCCCGATGGAGTCCGAGTAGATGGGGTCGGAGGATCGCGCCGAATCGCCGATGCATTGACGATGCGTCTCGATGCGAAGCACGATTTTCTCCACGCCGACGGCGCCGGTTCATCGCCAGGGACACTGCAAACTGGCATAGGACACCACCGAACAGTATAGGACACCACAGAACGCCGCAGGGAACCTCAGGAACCAGAATACATCACAGAACGACTAGAGGCGACGAGGCGGCAACAGCGGCAACATCGCCGCCAAACTGAAAAACGCGTCCGAGCGTCGGGCGGCGACATAGCGAAAACGGCGGCAACGTAATCACCAGATCAACCGACCCGCCCGGACGACGGGCGACGACGGGGCGGCGACGTTGGCAATACATCTGCCAGACCGAACAACAGCTCCACTTCCTCAGAAAACAAATACGGATTTTGAGATGCAGAGGCTGTTTGGGGAACTACATCAAAAAACATGGATGCTGTGACCTTTCTGAAAGGAGCAGCAGCGCGGACGTTAATCGCTTTCTTCGCTGTCTGCTTCGCAGAGAAACTGGAAACAAGTTGTCCTGGGAACATGCTGCAGTATCACATGCATACGTTAAGAAACAAGCTGGAATTTGACCTCTATTGATATCGGATGTACATTGCATGTGCGTGTTCGTATAGACCGCGCTCGTTACTTTACCCCTGGGCGGATATATGTGCGGCCGCTTTTACGCCTGCATGTGCGTGCATGTGTTGCGGCATGAGCGTGCATGTGCTACGCCTGTGCGGTTGGCTTGAATTGGAAATCCTCCTGTGCACGCAGTGCCCAGGCATGTGAAAGGGGTCTGTGCGCTGCGTTTTGATATATCCACTGCATGCACATTCGCGCACATGCCGACGCACATTCACGCACATGCCTGCACATACGGAAGGTGTGCGATAATCGCAGATCTGTCTGTCTCTCTCTGTGTGTATGTGTGTTTGTGTGTTGTGTGTTTGTGTGGGTATGTGATGTGTGTGTGGTGTCTGTGGTGTGTGTGGTGTGTGTGGTGTGTGGTGTGTGTGTGTGGTGTGTGTGTGTGCTGTGTGGTGTGTGTGTGTGAAGTGTGTGTGCGTGTGTGCGTGTGTGCGCGTGTGTGTGCCTGTGTGTGCGTGTGTGCGCGTGTGTGCGCGTGTGTGAGCGTGTGTCTGTGCGTGTGCGTGCCTCGTGATGTGTGTGGTGTGTGTGGTGTGTGTGGTGTGTGTGGTGTGTTGTGTGTGTTGTGTGTGTTGTGTGCGTGCGTGTATGTGTGTGTGGGTGTGGGTGTGGATGTTGGTGTTGGTGTGGGTGTGTGTGTGCGTGTGCGTGTGCGTGTGCATGTGCGTGTGCGTGTGCGTGAGTGTGTGCGTGTGCGTGTGCGTGTGCGTGTGCGTGTGCGTGTGCGTGCCTGTGTCTAGGTGTGTCTCTGTGTGTCTCTGTGTGTCTTTGCGTGTATCTGTGTGTCTCTGTGTGTCTCAGTGTGTCTCTGCGCGTCTCCGCGTGTCTCTGTGTGTCTCTGTGTGTCTTTATGTGTCTCTGTATGTCTCTGCGTGTCTCTGCGCGTCTCTGTGTGTCTCTGTGTGTCTGTGTGTGCCTCTGCGTGCTTCTGTGTGTCTCTGTGTGTCTCAAAGCGTCTCTGCGTGTCTCTGCATGTCTCTGCGTGTATATGTGCGTCTCTGTGTGTAACTGCGAGTCTCGGTGTGTCTCTGTGTGTCTCTGTGTGTCTCTGTGTGTCTCTGTGTGTCTCTGTGTCTTTGTGTGTCTATGCGCGTCTCTGCGTCTCTCTGTGTGTCTCTGTGTGTCTTTATGTGTCTCTATGTCAATGCGTGTATCTGCGCGTCTGTGTGTCTCTGTGTCTCTGTGTGTCTCTGTGTGTCTCTGTGTGTGTCTGTGTGTGTCTGTGTGTGTCTGTGTGTGTGTCTGTGTGTCTGTGTGTCTGTGTGTCTGTGTGTCTGTGTGTCTGTGTCTGTGTGTCTGTCTGTTTGTGTGTCTGTGTGTCTGTGTGTCTCTGTGTCTGCGTGTCTGTGTGTCTCTGTGTCTCTGTGTCTGTGTGTCTGTGTGTCTCTGTGTCTCTGTGTCTATGTGTCTTTGTGTCTGTGTCTGCGTGCCTGTGTCTCTGTGTGTCTGTGTGTCTGTCTGTCTGTCTGTGTCTGTGTGTCTGTGTGTCTGTGTGTCTCTGTGTCTCTGTGTCTCTGTGTCTGTGTGTCTCTGTGTCTCTGTGTGTCTGTGTCTCTGTGTCTCTGTGTCTCTGTGTGTCTGTGTGTCTGTGTGTCTGTGTGTCTGTGTGTCTGTGTGTCTGTGTGTCTGTGTGTCTGTGTGTCTGTGTGTCTTTGTGTCTGTGTGTCTGTGTCAGTGTGTCTCTGTGTCTGTGTGTCCGTGTGTCTGTGTGTCCGTGTGTCCGTGTGTCTGTGTGTCTGTCTGTCTGTGCGTGCGTGCGTGTGTGTGTGTGTGTGTGCGTGTGTGCGTGTGTCTGTGTGTCTGTGTGTCTGTGTGTGCGTGTGTGTAACCACACATCGACGCACGCTTCGCAGCCTGCCGGAGGAAGGGAGGAGGAGGGGGCGGATGGGGGGGCGGATGGCGAGAGGAGAAAGGGAATGAGAGAGGCCCCACCTGGTTGCCAGCCGTGCCCGCGCCGTTGCGGCGGGCTCACTGGAGACTGCTGGGGGGAGGAAGGAGAGGACTGCGGAAGGAGGGAGCACCGGCGAGAAGAGAAAGGAGGGGCAAAAGCGCGGCCCGGCTGCCGGCCGTGCGCACGCCGCTGCGGCGAGCTCAGCGGACACTGCCAGGGGGAGGGGGAGAGGGAGAGCGGAAGAGGGAGCGGAGGAAGAGAAGGAAAAGGAGGCGGAAGAGGCGGAGCAGGATAAGGAGAACGAAGACGAGGAGGAGGGGAGAAGACGGGGGGCGAAAAAGGGACGAATGAAAGAGACGCAGGGGGAGGCGGGCAAGAGGAGACAACTTTCGCTTGAGACATGGTCACAACACTCACCCTGGAGATGCCTTGCCCCAAGGTGGTCAAGCCAGTTTCGCTTTAGACACTCTCACAACTCGGTTCCGAGAATCCCAGGCCGAGTGAAAGTCTGGCGCTTCCTAAATCAAAATCAAAATTATATTACGAAAATCAAGATTTAGTATGAAACATCCTCCAAACTGCTTCTTTCCCAATACTGTGTTTGCCAGATGTCTCAAGTGAAATATTGATGTTTAGTAAAGTTACTTCAAAATGAAATATTCCGCCAGAGAAATCGAGCAAAAATGAATGGTGGAAAGGCTGTTTTCTTGACGATGTATCAAGCGAAACCTTGATTATGCGAATTCCTGTGGTTTTTGAATTTCCTGGGGAATCCAAAGCCAAAAGAAAGTCCGGCCAAAAAAACAAAATCCAAAGAATTTACAAAAAAAAACCTTTAAACAGCCTGGAAATGTTTGCTTTTCCCCTATTGCCTTTTGCCCGATGTCTCAGGCGAACCTTTGAATGGTATAAAGATTACCTGAAAAACCAAGGTTTCGTTTGAGACATTTGGCCGAAAACAATGATGAAAGGTTGCTTTTTTGACGATGTCTCAAGCGAAACCTTAGTATTCCTTTGGTTTTACAACTTTATAGAGAATCCCAGGCCCCGAGAAAGTACGGCCCCCCCAAAAAAACCGTGGATTCTCATAAAATCAAGGTTTCGTTTGAGACATCCTCCAAACTTCCACGTTTCCCTTATTGGTTGCTGCCCGATGTCTTAAGCGAAACCCTGATTTCCAATGGGGTTAAAGCTGAAAAACAAGGTTTCGCCTGAGACATCGGACTAAAAAGTGGTAGTGCAAAGCTGCTTTTCTGAGGATGTCTCAAGCGAAATCTTTACTATTGGAGAATTATTTGGAATTCCATTTCTGGGAAAATCCGACGGCCCGAGAAACTCCGGCGAACAAAAAAAAAACTGATGATTTTCAAAAAATCAAGTTTTCGCTTGAGATGTCCTCCAAAATTTCACTTTCCCAGGATTTGCTGTTGCCCGATATCTCAAGCGAAACCTTGGTTCTCAGTAAGGTTAAAGCTAAAAAACAAAGTTTCGCTTGAGGCATCTGGCAAAAAAACAATGAAGGAAAAGCGAAAGTTCGGCGGATGTCTCAAGCGAAACCTCGACATTAAAAAATCACCAGATTTTCTGTTCCCAATCATCCTGTGGTGTTGGGTCCTCGTTTTGGAGACGATCCCCGCGTTTTCCTTCCTTCCCCTTTCCTTCCTTCATTCCTTCCTCCTCCTTCCTCGTCCTCCTCCTGCCGCTCCTCCCTCACGTCGTGGCCCCATAGGGAGCTCCACCGAATGCTCCAGTGGCACCGCACGCATGCGTCATCCACCACCTACAAGCCTCGTCAAAAATAAACAGAAACGCAGTTGGAAATCACGACGATCGACCTTCTCGGGCACTCGTTAAAAATTGCGTTCTTCAATGCTGCGGAGGGTGCGTCGGATTTTTGAAGCCCTTGCGTCCACGTCAGATATCCAGCGTCAGCATTGGAGTAGCGCTGACCATGCAATCACCGAAAACAGAAACCCTCAGTTTATTTTTGACGAGGGTTGTTCGCTTATATGTTTCTAAGCCGCTTTCTTTCGCTAGTGCGCAGCGCGTGTCCGTCCGCTCGGCTGCAGAATTAGTTTGCGTTTAGCGACTAGCTTGCCGCCGCCCAGACAGCCGCCCACCCTTTGTCGCGCGGCGCTGAATTGAACAGATTCGGGGGGACGAGACAGATAAATCGTCGGCATCGTCGTCTGCGCCATCGACACCTCAGCCATCGACGCCACAATCACCTGGTGTAAGATCACGGGTAGACGTTCCACTGTTATGGAAATTTGAGCGGCTGGGAGCTTTCGCGCCGCCGCCGCCCAAAGGAGGGTTGTTACAAAGGATGATGGCGGGTATTTGTCCAACTACCCCGCCGCCGCCCACTCGGCACGCGCTTTGATTTAGCGCGGCGGACACCGCCGTCTCTTCGACGTATTATTTGTACAACAACTACCCACCCTTGCCCACCAGAGTGTATTTTTTGCAAAGGATTATGGCCGGGTAGTTGTTGGTATTAACCAACAACTACCCGGCCGCCGCCCACTCGGATTGCATTTTTATATAGCACGGCGGTCACCGACGTCACTTCGACATATTATTTGTACAACAACTACCCACCCATGTCCACCGGAGTGTATTTTTTGTCACGGATTATTGCCGGGTGCTTGGGTAGTTGCAAATTTTTAAAAGGAAGGAAAGGGGGGCCATCTTATTCTTTCAGAAAAATGCAACTACCCAAGTACCCGGCAATAATCCGTGACAAAAAATACACTCCGGTGGACATGGGTGGGTAGTTGTTGTACAAATATATGTCGAAGTGACGTCGGTGACCGCCGTGCTATATAAAAATGCAATCCGAGTGGGCGGCGGCCGGGTAGTTGTTGGTTAGTACCAACAACTACCCGGCCATAATCCTTTGCAAAAAATGCACTCTGGTGGGCAAGGGTGGGTAGTTGTTGTACAAATAATGTGTCGAAGTGACTGCGGTGTTCGCCGCGCTGTATCAAAGCGCATGCCGAGTGGACGGCCCCCAGGTTGCCGCGGGGGGGTCCAGGGGCGGCTGCCAGGTTGCCGCGGGGGGGTCTAGAAGTATATCTCCTTGATAGGACCAAGTAAATCGGTGCCTCCCCCCCGCCGTCGGCCGCGCCGCCGCCGCCGGCCCCGCGCGTCTTCCGCGGCTGCCGCGCTCGAGTTCCTTGGGCGCCGCGCGTGGCAGTTTAGCGCGATGTGCATTGCGCCGCACAGATGGTGCCAAGATAATGCAATAACCTATTGTTTGGGGTCAAGACTGATTTTTAAAGCGGCCAAGCCTCGTCAAAAATAAACAGAAACGCAGTTGGAAATCACGACGATCGACCTTCTCGGGCACTCGTTAAAAATTGCGTTCTTCAATGCTGCGGAGGGTGCGTCGGATTTTTGAAGCCCTTGCGTCCACGTCAGATATCTAGCGTCAGCATTGGAGTAGCGCTGACCATGCAATCACCGAAAACAGAATCCCTCAGTTTATTTTTGACGAGGGTTGTTCGCTTATATGTTTCTAAGCCGCTTTCTTTCGCTAGTGCGCAGCGCGTGTCCGTCCGCTCGGCTGCAGAATTAGTTTGCGTTTAGCGACTAGCTTGCCGCCGCCCAGACAGCCGCCCACCCTTTGTCGCGCGGCGCTGAATTGAACAGATTCGGGGGGACGAGACAGATAAATCGTCGGCATCGTCGTCTGCGCCATCGACACCTCAGCCATCGACGCCACAATCACCTGGTGTAAGATCACGGGTAGACGTTCCACTGTTATGGAAATTTGAGCGGCTGGGAGCTTTCGCGCCGCCGCCGCCCAAAGGAGGGTTGTTACAAAGGATGATGGCGGGTATTTGTCCAACTACCCCGCCGCCGCCCACTCGGCACGCGCTTTGATTTAGCGCGGCGGACACCGCCGTCTCTTCGACGTATTATTTGTACAACAACTACCCACCCTTGCCCACCAGAGTGTATTTTTTGCAAAGGATTATGGCCGGGTAGTTGTTGGTATTAACCAACAACTACCCGGCCGCCGCCCACTCGGATTGCATTTTTATATAGCACGGCGGTCACCGACGTCACTTCGACATATTATTTGTACAACAACTACCCACCCATGTCCACCGGAGTGTATTTTTTGTCACGGATTATTGCCGGGTGCTTGGGTAGTTGCAAATTTTCAAAAGGAAGGAAAGGGGGGCCATCTTATTCTTTCAGAAAATGCAACTACCCAAGTACCCGGCAATAATCCGTGACAAAAAATACACTCCGGTGGACATGGGTGGGTAGTTGTTGTACAAATAATATGTCGAAGTGACGTCGGTGACCGCCGTGCTATAAAAAATGCAATCCGAGTGGGCGGCGGCCGGGTAGTTGTTGGTTAGTACCAACAACTACCCGGCCACAATCCCTTGCAACAAATACACTCTGGTGGGCAAGGGTGGGTAGTCGTTGCACAAATAATAAGTCGAAGTGACTACGGTGTATCAAAGCGCGCGCCGAGTGGACGGCCCCCAGGTTGCCGCGGGGGGGTCCAGGGGCGGCTGCCAGGTTGCCGCGGGGGGGTCCAGAAGCATATCTCCTTGATCGGATCAAGTAGATCGGTGCCTCCCCCCCGCCGTCGGCCGCGCCGCCGCCGCCGGCCCCGCGCGTCTTCCGCGGCTGCCGCGCTCGAGTTTCTTGGGTGCCGCGCGGGGCAGTTTAGCGCGATGTGCATTGCACCGCACAGATGGTGCCAAGATAATGCAATAACCTATTGTTGGGGTCAACGACTGATTTTTAAAGCGGCCAAGCCTCGTCAAAAATAAACAGAAACGCAGTTGGAAATCACGACGATCGACCTTCTCGGGCACTTGTTTGAAATTGCGTTCTTCAATGCTGCGGAGGGTGCGTCGGATTTTTGAAGCCCTTGCGTCCACGTCAGATATCTAGCGTCAGCATTGGAGTAGCGCTGACCATGCAATCACCGAAAACAGAATCCCTCAGTTTATTTTTGACGAGGGTTGTTCGCTTATATGTTTCTAAGCCGCTTTCTTTCGCTAGTGCGCAGCGCGTGTCCGTCCGCTCGGCTGCAGAATTAGTTTGCGTTTAGCGACTAGCTTGCCGCCGCCCAGACAGCCGCCCACCCTTTGTCGCGCGGCGCTGAATTGAACAGATTCGGGGGGACGAGACAGATAAATCGTCGGCATCGTCGTCTGCGCCATCGACACCTCAGCCATCGACGCCACAATCACCTGGTGTAAGATCACGGGTAGACGTTCCACTGTTATGGAAATTTGAGCGGCTGGGAGCTTTCGCGCCGCCGCCGCCCAAAGGAGGGTTGTTACAAAGGATGATGGCGGGTATTTGTCCAACTACCCCGCCGCCGCCCACTCGGCACGCGCTTTGATTTAGCGCGGCGGACACCGCCGTCTCTTCGACGTATTATTTGTACAACAACTACCCACCCTTGCCCACCAGAGTGTATTTTTTGCAAAGGATTATGGCCGGGTAGTTGTTGGTATTAACCAACAACTACCCGGCCGCCGCCCACTCGGATTGCATTTTTATATAGCACGGCGGTCACCGACGTCACTTCGACATATTATTTGTACAACAACTACCCACCCATGTCCACCGGAGTGTATTTTTTGTCACGGATTATTGCCGGGTGCTTGGGTAGTTGCAAATTTTTAAAAGGAAGGAAAGGGGGGCCATCTTATTCTTTCAGAAAAATGCAACTACCCAAGTACCCGGCAATAATCCGTGACAAAAAATACACTCCGGTGGACATGGGTGGGTAGTTGTTGTACAAATAATATGTCGAAGTGACGTCGGTGACCGCCGTGCTATATAAAAATGCAATCCGAGTGGGCGGCGGCCGGGTAGTTGTTGGTTAGTACCAACAACTACCCGGCCATAATCCTTTGCAAAAAATGCACTCTGGTGGGCAAGGGTGGGTAGTTGTTGTACAAATAATGTGTCGAAGTGACTGCGGTGTTCGCCGCGCTGTATCAAAGCGCATGCCGAGTGGACGGCCCCCAGGTTGCCGCGGGGGGGTCCAGGGGCGGCTGCCAGGTTGCCGCGGGGGGGTCTAGAAGTATATCTCCTTGATAGGACCAAGTAAATCGGTGCCTCCCCCCCGCCGTCGGCCGCGCCGCCGCCGCCGGCCCCGCGCGTCTTCCGCGGCTGCCGCGCTCGAGTTCCTTGGGCGCCGCGCGTGGCAGTTTAGCGCGATGTGCATTGCGCCGCACAGATGGTGCCAAGATAATGCAATAACCTATTGTTTGGGGTCAAGACTGATTTTTAAAGCGGCCAAGCCTCGTCAAAAATAAACAGAAACGCAGTTGGAAATCACGACGATCGACCTTCTCGGGCACTCGTTAAAAACTGCGTTCTTCAATGCTGCGGAGGGTGCGTCGGATTTTTGAAGCCCTTGCGTCCACGTCAGATATCCAGCGTCAGCATTGGAGTAGCGCTGACCATGCAATCACCGAAAACAGAATCCCTCAGTTTATTTTTGACGAGGGTTGTAGCACAACGCTTCGCGGCCCCATAGGGGGCTCCACTGAAGGCTCCAGTGGGACCGCCCACACGCGTCATCCACCATCCAGTACAGCGCTTCGTGGCCCCATAAGGGGGCTCCACCGAAGGCCCCAATGGGACCGCCCGCATGCGTCATCAAACAACCAGCACACCGCTTCGTACCCCCATAGGGAGCTCCACTGAAGGCCCCAGTGGGACCGCCCGCATGCGTCACCTACCACCCAGTACAGCGCTCACTGGCCCCATCGAAGGCTCGAAGGCCCCAGCGGGACCGCCCGCATGCGTCATCCACCACCTTGCACAACGCTTCGCGGCCCCATAAGGGGCTCCACCGAAGGTCCCAGACCGCCCGCATGCGTCATCCACCACCCAGTACAGCGCTTCGTGGCCCCGCAGGGGGCTCCACCGAAGGCCCCAGTGGGGTTGCCCGCATGCGTCATCCACCACCTACCGCAGCGTTTCGTGTCTCCACAGGGAGATCCACCGAAGGCCCCAGTGGGACCGCCCGCATGCGTCATCCACCACCCAGTACAACGCTTCGTGACCCCATAAGGAGCTCGCCCGCATGCGTCATCCACAACCCAGTACAACGCTTCGCGGCCCCATAGGGAGCTCCACACAAGGCCCAACTGGGACCGCCCGCATGCCCACCCAGTACAGCGTTTCGTTGCCGCACATGGAGATCCACCGAAGGCCCCAGTGGAACCGCCCGCATGCGTCACCCACCACCCAGCACAGCACTTAGTGGCCCCATCGAGAGCTCGAAGGCCCCAGCGGGACCGCCCGCATGCCTCATCCACCACCCAGCACAGCGCTTCGCGGCCCCATAAGGGGGCCCCACCGAGGCCCCAGACCGCCCGCATGCGTCATCCACCACCCAGCACAGCGTTTCGTGCCCCCACAGGGAGCTCCACCTAAGGTCTCCGCGGCGGAACCCGCACGGCGGCCCAACGGCGGAGTTCGCGCGGCGGCGACTTCGATTTCCTGAAGTTTTTAGTTGTACTCGGCGTGTTGAGGCCGCTTTCGGGCCGCGAATCCCGGGCGGGAGCCAGCCTGCTCAGCCCCCCCCTGCTCCGCGCAGCGGGCGACCAACGCGCGTCGCCGGGACCCCTTCGGGGCGACCAGCGCGCGACGCGGGGGCTCTGCGCGGCGTCGCGCCCGCAGCCTTGGGCGCGGGCGTGCACCGGCAAAGAGGGAGAAGAAGAGCGGGAAGGAAGCGGGCGCGATCCTCGCGAGAGGCGCGCCGACATGGGCATCGACATATACGCACGTAGACTCACGCGCGCGCAAACTCATGCACGGTCAGACTCACGCGCTCTCAGTCTCTCGCACACAGACCTATCGTCTTCGCTCGCGTCGCGCGCCCCGCCACGCACGTCGGCGCGCCACTCGCGCGGCTCGTTGCCCCATAGGGGGCGCGGGCGATGAGGATATTAATAATTGCATTGCCCACAGCTTCATATGTTTGGGCCCTTCGCCAAGCAATCTTTTGGGCTCGCCAAACTTTCTCGGGCCGTCGGTTCACCTCCGAAATGGCAATCCGATGGATTCTCCAATAATAAAAGTCACGCTAAAGACATCCGCAGCAAACCATCCTTCCACCACCACGTATTGCCCGATGTCTCAAGCGAAACCTTGTTGTTTAGCTTCAACCTCATTGGAAAATAAAGCTTCGCTAAGACATCGGCAAAAAAAACAATGGGGAAAAAGTGAACAGTTGGAGGGTTGTTCAAGCGAAACCATGATTTTTTGAAAACCCAATCCACCATATATGTCCCAAACCATCCTGCGGTGTTGGGTCCTTGTTTTGAAGATACGGCCCCCGTTTCCCCCCCCCCCGCCCCACACACACACACACGCGCGACACACACACGACACACACGCACACGACACACACACACACACACACGCACGCACACGCACGCACGCACGCACACACACACACACACACACACACACACACACACACACACACACACACACACACACACACACGCATACACGCACACACGCACACACGCGCACACGCGCACACGCACGCGCACGCGCACGCGCACGCGCACGCGCATGCGCGCACACACACACACACACACACACACACACACACACACACACACACACCTCACACGTTTCGTGGCCCTATAGGGAGGTCCACAGAAGGCTCCAGCGGGTCCGCCCGCATGCGTCATCCATCACCCAGCCAGCACAACATTTCGTGGCCCCACAGAGAGCTCCACCGAAGCCTCCTGTGGGATCGCCCGCATGCGTCACCCAACACCAAGTACAACGTTTCGTGGCCCCATAAAGGGGCTCAACCGAAGGCCCCAGTGGGACCGCCCGCATGCGTCATCAACCACCCAGTACAACGCTTCGTGGCCCCATAGGGAGCTCCACCGAAGGCCCCAGTGGGACCGCCCGCATGCGCCATCCACCACCCAGCACAGCATTTCGTGGCTCCATAAGGAGAGCCACCGAAGGCTCCACTGAGACCGCCCGCATGCGTCATCCACCACCCAGAACGGCGCTTCGCGGCCCCATAGAAGGCTCCACCGAAGGCCCCAGACCGCCCGCATGCGTCATCCACCACCCAGCACAGCGCTTCGTGGCCCCATAGAAGGCTCCACCGAAGGCCCCAGACCGCCCGCATGCGTCATCCACCACCCAGCACAGCGTTTCGTGGCCCCATAGGGGGCTCCACCGAAGGTTCCAGTGGGACCGCCCGCATACGTCATCCATCACCCCGTTTGCGCCCAGCAGCTGGCTCTGGGGGGAACGCTGGCGGCGCCGGACAGGCGGGCGTCGAAGGCGCAGCCAGCGCCGCTCATGCGGACTCGATGCGGGCTGCGCCTGCGGCGCCTGCGCAGACGCCGCTGTCCGGGTCGTTGCTGCGGCCGGGCCAGTTGGGGCGTGCAGGGCCAGCGGCGCACATTGAGCCGGGCGGGGGTGCTTCTGGGAAGGGCAAGGGCCGCGGCCGCGCTGGGGGCGCTGCGGAGCCTGCAGATGCGCCAGCGGGCGGCGGTCGCGTTGCTGGGGATCCCGGAGCGACGCCCTGGGCTGTTCTCGATGGGCGGGACGAGGTGGCTGGCATGTTGCCCACTGGCGATGCTGCCCTCGTGCCGGACCTGCTCCGACCATTGCCGCTGGGCTTGGACCTCTGCGCAGAGGCCCACGGCGTTTCCCGGGAGGACGTGCTGCGTGAGCTCCAATGGCATTGCTGTGGTCGAGGTATTCGCATCTTGGGGCTGACGTGTTTCGTCAATGCTGCGGCGCAGGTTCCATTGCGGGTGGAGCCCATTCGGCAGACTCTCCACGCGGAGGTGAAGCGACGCTGTTCGCGGGGCGGCCAGCGCTGTGCGCGCGCTCGCCGGCCAGGCTGCCGCTCTTGCAGCGCAGAGCGACGCGGCGGACTCGGAAGCCCCGCTCGCCGTCGCCGCGCGCGCGGGTGTTCTCTCGACAGAATAATTTCGGGAGGGCCAGTGTGACGCGGATGAGTTGTTCAAATACGCTCTCGAAGCCCTGGGGGCATCGGAGGTTCTGAACTGCGGCAGGGGGAGCGAGTTCGGGGAGCGCACAGCTGTTCAGAACCACATCTTCGGCATTTTCATTCGCAACGCGAGAGCTTGCAAGAAGTGCAAGTTCCTTTCGGATTCCGAAGAGGTTGAAGATATTTGCGATATGGATGTTCAAAAGGTATGCTTCCGTCGGGATGACGCCGATATTGCAGGACTTGCTCTCGCGCCAGATCCGACGCGTCGATGTCGTTGACGACGCGCGCCTGGCGCATGCGCAATTCGACGATGTACAACGGCTTGCCCAAAATGTTTGGCGTGGGAGGGCTGCTAAGTATACGTTATGGGATCGGATGCCTCCCGTGTTCTATGACACCGTGAGGCGGGCGTTTGGTCACGATCCCACCCATCAGTGGCACGGCTGGCGGCGCGTTCTTTTCCCGCAGACAACGACGCCGGAGCAGGGCGGGCGCGAGCACGAGCTTCTGGGTGCGATAATGCATCTTCCTGGGGGCGCCAAGCGTTCGCCCGCGCAAAATGGACACGACATTGCCTTCGGGGTTGTTGATGACTGTCAGCACGCACGCTTTGACGATGCCAGTGCGAACGGCACGTCGTGGAGGGGGCTTGCCCATTCCAGAGACCTGCAGCGCGGGGCGCACACGTTCGCGCGCGCGCGTTCGGCAGGCGCTCCGCCCGACGAAGTCGGTCTCGGGGCAGGTTCTGGCAGGGGCGGCGGCGACGGCGGCGACCCTTCCACTGCCTCCGCCGCGCCGTCTGCGGCGCCGAGTGCGCCCGTTGGGCAAGCGGCATCGGGAGAAGGGCCCGCGGGCAAGCGGCGGAGGGGGCCGGGCGGCGACGACCCCAGCGCTGGCGGTTCTTCTGCCGCGTTGGGCCAGTCGCAAGCTCCAGCACGCGGGGGCAAGAAGTGAGGGATGTCTCCGCGCAAGCTGGAAGCCGCGGGCGACTGAGACGACGGCGCGGGCAATGGCGCGGGACCCCAATCAGCTGACGAGCCGACTGCCGGCGTGGAGGCCGGCGGGGGAGCAATGCCCGCGGGCGAGGAGTGGCTTCGACACACGCCAGGCGTGACTGATTCCAATAAATGCATGGCACGAGTTTGGGGCCAGGGCCTTGGCGCTCAGCGCCAGTACGTGCCCGCGGAGGGGCGCGATGTGTTCTGTAGGGGTCATTGTGGTTAGCAACAAAAAAGATGGTGGCACGGGCGCGTGGACGGGCCTATTCCAGAGGCTAAGATGCAGGAGTTACGCAAGGTCGCGCGCGGGCCCCGCGCGTTGCGCCCGTGCCCGAAGCGACCAGTGCGCCAGCGACGCGGTCCGTCGTGGAACACTCGGCCACGATCCTGCCTGGGAATCCGCGGCAGCTGCGTCGGCGGCTTCCGCGGGCTCAGCGCCCGCGGGAAGCGGCGAGCGCGCGGCGCGCGAACGGCCAGCTGGCGCGGGGGAAATGGCCGCCGCCGCTGCCGATGAGCGCGCGAGGCAGGAGGATCCTGAGGAGCGGCGGCAGCGCTCGGCGATCGCGGGGCATAATCGGCAGCACGAAGTGCTCGGCAAGGTCCAAGGGGCGCGCGGTGCGCTCAATGAACCCCTGGAGGTAGGCATGAACCATTGGCCCGAGCTCAGGTTGCGAGAGGCGTACGACACTGTCAATCGCAGCGCCTCCATGCAATCCTTTTAGCTACAATCCACCTCGGAGGCGCGCAGCTGCGCGAGGTACTTGTTGAAGACTGGCCGGCTGTACCACATGAAGTTCTTCCCGCCCTCACGCCCACTGTACGACCCCCTCTCAGACCCGAACCGAGTTTCGCCCTTACCGCAACGATCCTGCACCGTCCGCACCCCTGCACCCTGCTCATACACGAAGCCGGAACGCCCGTAACTCTTGTTCTTGCTGAAATTCTCGTGAACTTGCTTAAGGCACTGCTCGTACTCACTGTTTGTTAAAACGAACCGACCGTGAACGTCCACCTCACACAGGGACTTCAACTCCGGCTTCATCGTCACCGCCGCCTCCCACATGGCCTGCCGCGCGTACCACTGCTTCGATGGCTTGTTCGCCTTTCGCGCGAACTCCTTGAATGCGTCGACTGCGCGCGCAGGAATCGGGCCCCCTGACATGGCCGCGCGGACACCCATGTCCAGCAGACTTCCCGCACACGTCCCGCCCCTTCGTCGGCCGAAGACGGCACTGCTCCCGCCCCCGGCCCCCTCCCCACGTCAGCCCTTTGCAACGGTCCTCATCCACGTAGTCCGGCTGGACTGCCTGGACTCTGCCTCGGACGCAAGCCCCCCGTCCGCGGCCCCGCGCTTCCGGCACGCTCTCCGAGCACCGCGCGGACGCGCGGCTGGACCACTGTCATCGCTTGCACCATCCACAGCACCCCCGGCGTCCACGGCCACTCCGGGGATTACAAGCATCTCCTCGCCATCAGAATCGCTCGGCGGCGCCGCGGACGAAGCCACGGCCCGAAAAGCGCGCCCCGAAGCCGCTGCCTGCGGCGCGACGGCGCCCGATCGCCCCTGGGCAGCACCCGCGCAATCCTCTTCCGCCGCAACCCCTGGAAGCATCGGCATGTCCTCACCCGAATCGCTCATCCCCAGACGCACGGCAGCGCGTGGCGCCCGCAGCTGCAGGTCGACGAAGCACGGACGCCCCCGCGGCATCGCCCGAATCGGCATCGTCGACGGAGACTCCCTGGATGACTGGCATGTCCTCGCCAGACGACGACGGCGCCCCATCCTCACCCGTCGCGCTTCGCTGCCGCGCAGCAACGCCCGCTATGGAATTCGAGCTCTGCGCGCCGCGGAAATTTTACCCTCGCTGGTTTTTCGCGGCAGCCTTCTTTTTCGGCGCACTCCTCTTCGGCGCGCCTGCAATCGACCGCAGCCACGGCGCGTCAGACGCTTCCGCAGAAGGCACCCCAGCTGCGGGAGAGCCAGAAAGAAAAAGCCCATCGCCGTTGACGATCCGCACCACGTGACCGTGGTCGAGCCAGAGGAGCGAACCGACACACGCCGCGCCAGGCGCACCGAGCCACCAGGGACCTGCAACCGCACCAGCAAAAAAATCCGAAGACGCGCTCGCTCGAAAGAACCAGAAGCCGGCGCGTCGCATCTCGAGCCACCGCAGCACCACCTCCACATTAGCCTTCTCAGCGGCCCCGCCGCCCGTGCCCGCGCCAACATCATTGCTCAGACGCTCAGCAAAAAAAAAAAATGACATCACCAATACTCCATGCGGAGCCGCCAGAAGCAGCAATGCACAAAGGCACATGTGCGTGCTCTCGTGTTCCCATGCTGCGGATCGCCCTGCGGATTCCCACACGGGCCTGGGCGGGGGCCGTGCCTGCGCCCGGGCATCTGCCCGAGCCGATGCAGGCACCGATGGCCCCCCAAGCCCAGACCCCTCCCGCGCCTTCTGAATTCGACAGGTCAGAGGCTTCACCACCAAGAAATGTAATTTACAGGGCGGTGGGTGGGGAGAAAACGTGGGTGACCGAGAGCACGGAGGTGAGCTCGAGGGCGGAGCTCGAGACCAAAATGGCCATGGGCACGCGAGCGCCATGTGACTCCGTGCATCCGCTCCGCTCCTGCACCCCTCCACATGTGCGTGCTCTCGTTTTCCCATGCTGCGGATCGCCCTGCGGCTTCCCACACGGGCATGGGCGGAGGCCGCGCCTGCGCCCGGGCATCTGCCCGAGCCGACGCAGGCACCGATGGCCCCCCTATGCCGGAGTACCCTGCTCCGCGCAAGCGGCGGCACTACGTGCTAAAGCTGCCTTCGCCGCCGCTCTATCCCCAGGCATGCATTTCTCGCACATGAGCTTGCACGGCCTCTCAGCGCACTCGAGCCTCGTGTGGTCAGCGATGCCGAAAACCCACCCGCAGGAGGTTCGCCACCCCCTGGGCGCAATGCGTGTGGATCCCTCCCGGGCCCGGTGGACGACGCCAGTCTTGGGGTTCTCCACGAACTCGGGGCCTTCGACACAGAGGCGCCTGACCCCCTCCAGCTCTGCCGCGAATGCTTCGCGCAGGGAGACGGAAACCTCGAGAGAAGAGACTTTGGTGGCGAGTTGCTGGCACAGGCTGTCGGCTGTGTCGCGACGGGCCTCGCGAGCCGGACGCACTCCCCCTGCCGGCGCGGCGGTGCGCGCCCGCTTGGCAGGCCCCTGCTCGCCCTCCCTCTCCAGCCGCGCGCGCAGGTGGACCTCGTCGAGTGGCAGACCCGCCGAAGCCCGCGCAGCCCAACTGCCCGAGACAGCGAGCGGTGCCTCCCGGGTGTAGCGCAGGACCGCATCCGAGCCCCAACGCCCCAAGAGCTGGATCGCCCAGACGTCAAATCCTGCCCTCGCGAGCCCCTGCGCCCTGGTGACGCGGAGCGAGTGGCCGGTCCAGCGAACCTCGCCAGCGGGCCCGTGCGCCTCCAACCCCAGCAGACGGGCCGCATGCTGAATGGTTGCGGTGACGGCCTGCTTCGCGCATGCCCGCCCTCTCTCGTCTGGGAACAACGGGAGATCGAGGTCCGGCCACCCGCCCGCGAAGCGCTCTGGGAACGCGCTCTTGAGCCACCGGGCTTGTGAGGCCACCGCGTGCGCAGGGCAAATGGCGGCCAAACGCCCTCCCCGGCAGCAGCACCCGCGCGCGCGCGTGGCGCCGAGGGCCAAAGGGTCGGCCTTCGACGAGGGGAGGTCCCAGGCGACCTGCAGCGAACTCCCAGTACCCGACGGCGTGACCAGCGCCGCGCGCGTCGTGGACAGCTCGACCTCCCTGAGGAGCCACCACGAGCCCGCGATGATGAGGAGGCGCGAGTTTGCTGGGCCTCCTGGGACCCATGGCACGCGCCCGCGTGGGAGGCGGTGCAGCTCCTCGAACGGGAGAGCGGACGCCTGCGCAGCCGGCCCCTGGCCCCGCTCGCAGGACATGACGGCGTCTTTAACTGCGCGCCGAATGCCAGAATCGACCAGATGCCCCCTTCTCTCTGATTCCACAACGGCTGCTGAAATGTAAAACCGTGCCGAGCGGTACCTGCCTGCCTTGAGGCTCGCTCCTAGGGCGGTCACCTTTGAGATAGTCAGCGGGAACAGCTCCATGTCCCAGAAAGCCAGGAGGCGCCCACAGGTGCGAATCCGCGAGGCCAAAGATTTCCTCGAGGTCGTCGCGTACACCGACTTGGCGAAACTCGACAAGGCAAGCAAGCGCGCCCGTCCCTCCCGCAAGTCCGGCATGGACCCGCGGGAGTATCGGTGTCTGCTGGGTGCGTCATGGCGCAGACCTGGTAATGCCCTGCGGACCGGGGCACCCTGGCCGCCGGCAGCCACCGACACCGACTGGGCCGAGGTCTCAACGTCGCCTGAGCTGGGGCCTTCAGCATTGCCCCCACCCCCGAATGCGCCGGGCCCGAGGCGCGCCGAGGCGGATGGCAGGGGAGGTCGCCCCCTGCCTCCCGAAGCCCCGCGAGGCGCGGCCACTCCTGGCGCGGAGCGCACCCTTTCCCTCGCCCCCAGGCCCGGGCGAGGAAGCGCGGAGGGGAGACCCCCTCCGATCGCGCTCCCCGCTTGGGCCCCTATGGGAGCGGCCGCCATCAACACCCCACGATCCCGTCGAGAACGGGTGGCGGCGAGCGGAGCCAAGTCATAACGTGGCCGGCGGATGCGCCTCATGGGAGAACCCGCGCTCCGCCGCGCCCAGACGGCCGGAAATTCGAGCCGGCAGACGCTCTATGATACTGACGGGCTGCGCCGATCTCCCCCTATGGCATTGAGCCGGGGAGGCGCATGATAACGGAGCTGGGCCAGCCAAGCCGGGGAGCCGGCGGCAGGCGAGAGGCGCCGATGTCCCCCGATGGCTAGACAAGCCGGGGGCGCGCCTGGCGAGATACGCCGATCTTCCCTCTCTCCCCCTTCATCCTGGCCTCTCCTCCCGGGAGTGGAGGAGGGGGAGGGGGGGGGAGGCAATGGCGCCCTCTCCTGGTGCGTTTTGGAGGTCCCAGAGGGTTCCCGGGCGGCCCCAAAAGGAACCCCAACAGGGATGGAAGAAAGCCCCCAGAGGGCCCCCAAAAGAGGCACAAAGCATATGCAAGAGTATGCCTCTTTGGGGGGGCCTCTTGGGGCCCTCTTGGGGCTCTCCTGAAGCTGGCGGGGGGGTTCCCCGTGCGCCCGGGCCGCGCCGGGGACCGTGCCAAGGGCCGCCGGGGAGCGATCTGGGGCGCCCAGGCCCCCCGGCAAGCCCGCAAAGGCCCCTCCCGGCGGCGCCGCTGGGAAGCCTCCGGGGCGGCGCCCGGGCCGCCTGGCGCCAATTTCGGCCCCCGGGGGGGGGGGCAAGGGGCGCCCCTCGAAGGTCTTTTAAGCCGCACATTTCCAAACGCACCCCTCGGTCTATATCAAAATCACGGCGCCCGCTGGCCCGGGGGCGCCCTCAGCGTCGGACAGGAGAGCCGGCGCCACGCACACGAGCTCGTTCACAGACAAGTTGTCGGGGGCGGATCCCTCGAACAGGCCTGCCAGATCAAGTCGAGCTCGGGCGCGCGAGCGGCCGGCGTATCCCGCAATGCCGGTGGAAAAGGGATTGGGGGCGTCGCCGCCAACCTGGAGAGGGCGTCCGCTAGCTCGTTGGCCTCAGACGGTAGATGCGAGACCGTGCATGTCCACCGGAAGGCAGCCTTCCTCCATGAAAGCTCCCTGGTCACGGCATTCAGGTCTCGACGTCCTCGGTAATAGACTGCGCCCGCGAGCGCCGCGAGGCTGTCCCCCTTGATCGCGAGGACCTGCCCGACTGCGAACGGCGTACCCCACACCAACAGGGTGACCAGCAGGGTGACGTACCCCCACAAGGTCTGCCACTCGGAATTGCCGATCTCGGCGCTGAACCGCTGGAGGAGCATGTCCGGCCACGTGAACGCGAGGTATTCGCGCGGGGCGCCCTTCTCGAGGAAGATGGCGCCTCCCCCCCACGGGGAGGCATCGAACTCCACGTGGACTGGCGCGGCCGGGAGGCGGCGCAGGTCCGGCCGGCGGTGCACCTCGCGGGTGAGGGACAGAACGGCGCCTCTGATGAGCGCCCGCACCCACGCCGCGGCAGCGGCGAAGCGGCGAATCGCGACGCGCCCGGGCGGCGCCTCCGGCCGCGCCGACGCCGCCGCCTGCTCTGCAGCCACCAAGGCCGCCCAGAAGGATGCTGCGAAGGGGCATGCCTCCGGCACGACCTGGGCAATGCGCGACACCTTGCCCGCGGCCGTGCGCGCCAAGCCGAGGGGAGCCGTGCCGGACCCCCCGCAGAACGCATCCATGATTTCGGCCGTCGCCTTCAAAAACTCCAGCGGCAGGGTCATGTAGGCTACGGCGCCGCGCAACTCGAACTGGATACCGATCCAGACACGGGCGCCCAAGGTGAAAACTCTTTTCCGCCATGCCAGCCCCAGGCCGAGGGCGCGCCACCACCCGAGGACCGTGTCCAAGTTGCAGTGGATGCCCTCGTCGGAGCCCGCGAGGGTGATCGCCAGGTCGTCGACGTAGAGCTGCAACCGGCCTTCGGAAGCCGACAGCATGGCCTGAGCGGAACGGGCCAGAAATGACCCGACCCTGCCGTACACCAGGTTGGCCTTTTCCCCCGAAGCCCAAGACCCGCCAGACGATGACGCGGCCGCGTCCTGCCATGGGAGGCTCCTCGAGGATCGCGATGTTGAAACGCCTTTCGTCCTCGTGCAACGGGATGCTCATGTAGGCGCCGAGGAAGTCGAGCACGAGGACGCCGACCCGATGAACCCGAGTGGGCGCCCCTACGCGCTGCCCTACCTCGAGGCGAGGTCGACCGCGTGATCGACCCCCCTCGGCAGCACGACGCGCTCGCGTGTCGTGGACGCCCGGTTCACCCCATTGGCCTTGAGGTCCTGTATGATCCTGTTCTTGAATGTCCCGTCCCGCTTCTGGCGCCGGACGTTGCCGAGCGGCGCGGGGAAGACGCGCCCGAACTTGGCCTCGGCTGCCGCCACCGTGTCGAAGGTCTCACTGTAGCCCGACTTCAGGTAGCCGCGAATCAGGTCCAAGGACGGCGCCTCCGCCTCCCCGTGCTTGTCGGCGAAGGACGGGTGGTTGGCCAAGAACGCGTAGTCACCCGTGCCCAGGTCGCCGGGCTCCCAGGTGCTGCAGGACTCGGCCAGCGGGAACAATCCGCCTGGCACCACTGCGCGGGAGATGCCCATGGGGGCGCCCTCTTCCAGCCACCTCCCGACCTCCCGATCGGGCCCTTCGGCGAGCGATATGACCTGCTGCGCCAAGCGGAACCGCACGTTCGAGGCTGGGTGGTGGCGGAGCTCGCCGCCGGGCTCGACAGCGAGTGCGCGGGCCACCTTCGCCCGCAGTGCTGCCGCGGCCGCTTGAGACGGCGGCGCGCGCGCGGGTGTCTCCCCGCAGCAGCCGGCAAGCCCAGTCAGGCTGGCGTCCTCGGACTGGGCCTCCCGAATGGCGAGCCTGACCTGGCCCATGACGCGAAGGAGCGCCGGCTCCGAGGCGACCGCCGCGGCCGCGTTCCTCAGGCCGGCCCTGCACGCCGCGTCTTCCTGACGCCGCTGTCCCCGCGTGTCCACAGGGTCAACGCCGCGAGAGGCGTGGCGGCGCACCGGCGCCTGGTCCCCGAACTCGGACAGCGCCGCGAAGCGGGGCTCCTGGGGGTCTGGCGCGAGGCCCCCCTCCAGTCTGTCGTGCGGCCCCTCCTTGCTGGTGGCAACCACCGCACTAGTGGCCGCCTGTGCGGGGGTGGACTGGCGCGGACCCGCGGCGGAAGCGGCAGCTCGCCGCCGCTGCGCCTCCGCTAGCGAGGTCCCGAGCCGCTGGAGCCTGCCCAGAACGTCCTGCAGGCTCTGGCGCTGTCGACTCAGCTGCGCCCGGCGCGAGACGGGCGTCTCGCCTGGAGCGGTCTCGGGCGCCTCTTGCGCGAGCACTGGCACTGCCGCGGCTGCGGAGGCCCGGCGGGCCGCCGACGCGGCCGCCGAGCCCAGAAGCGTTGCCGTAGCCAGCGCCTGCTCTGCCGACGGGCGCGCCCCTGGGGGCGGCGCCGCAATCGCCGCGACGGCACCTGCCGGAGCTGCCCGCGAGCTGGGCGTCGCGCCCTCTGCGGCCCCCGATGCCTCCTGCGCCGCCCTGGCGACCTTCAGAGGCGGGGCCGCGCCCCCCCTACTGGAGGGCCTCGCCGGGCAGCTCACGGACGCCCGGGCGGCGGCGGCACCCAGCAGCGCGGCTTCGCCGGGCACTCCGGGTCGATGGCCCGATGCGAGCCCAGGCACCACTCGCAGCTGTGGGCGCGGCCCTGGGGGCAGCGACTGTCCGTGCAGCCTTTCTCCGAGCGGTTCCAGCTGAAGCAGAGCTGGGAGCCGTCGACGGCGCGGAGGTGGCGCCCGTCCTTGCGACGCCCGATCCCAGCCAGGCCCCTCTTCTCGTCGCCCTCGCCGCCTTTCTTCCGGCTGGCGGCCGCCGCTGGAGGCGCCGATGGCGGCGGGCCACCGCCGCCGCCGCCGCCGCCACCGCCGCCGCCGCCGCCGGCCGCCTGCAGCGCCTGCGGCACGGCGCCCCGGCGGGAGGCGAGGAAGCACAGCTTGTCCACGCGCTCGTACCACCAGTTGGCGCGGGGGCTACTGTCTCTGACTTGGCCGAATCCCGGATGACGGATTCCCACGGCCGGTCCTTGTCGAAAGAGCCCGCATAGCATCCGTTGGCGACGCGGGCCTCTGACTGGCGCCGGATGCGCTCCCAGCGCTCCGCTCGCGTCGTCGGCCTGCGAGATGATGCCCCACTGCTCGGGGAAGGCGCAGTGGGGCAGGCGGATGCCCTCCTCGCATTCGTCCAAGGGCCCAGGCAGAGAGGCCTTCAGCACGAGCATCGCCGTCCTGAAGACTCGCCAGCACGCCCGCCAGGCGTCGAAAGAGGAAGGCCCCCGGAGCTGCCGAGTGACCAGCTCCCCCCCGACGAACACCTGGGCGGCGAAACGTAGCAGCCGCTGTTGACGCCGGCCGAATGGCCCCCACACGGCCACGTCGACGTAGGGGGCCATGTCTTCCGCGAGCTTGGCGGCCAGCGCCGAGAGCTGGTCCCCCGTCACGTCTTCGCGCTCGCGGGGCCCCCCGCCGCGGGCCCTCTCGAAGTCGGCCCACAAAGCCGCAATGCGCGGCGCCGGGAGGAGCTCGACGTCTCCATCATCCGCCTGGTCGATGAGGGCGGCCAGCTTGCGCTTCCGCGCCGCTGGCACGGGAGGCGGCGCCTTGGCCGTCGGCCGCATCGGCGCTTGCGCTGGGCCGCTCAGCGCGCCAAAGTCCGGCGAGGGCGCGCCGCCGATCTCCGCGATCTTCCTGAGGAAGCGCCGCAGCTTGGACTTCTGGAGCGCCTGTAGGGGCACACTCGTCCAAGGCCGCGGACAACTCCAGGAGGGAAGTCGACAGCAGATCGTCGATCGTGAGACTGCTGAGGGTGCCCCCGAGCTGCTCCACGCACGCTCCCAGCAGGATCGTGTCGAAGCCGGCCATGCCCGCGATCCAGGAAACCATAAGGGGGCGAGGTGTCTGCCGCGCGCGCTCAGAAGTCGAGCGCACGGTCGCAGCGTCGCCTGGGCCCCCCATCCAGCGCCGGGGCCGCCGCAGCCGCGGGTTCGCCGCCGAACCAGCTCATCGCCCCAGATGCTGCGGAGGTTCCTTAGCGGGAAGAGAAAACGTGGGTCACCGAGAGCACGGAGGTGAGCTCGAGGGCGGAGCTCGAGACCAAAATGGCCATGGGCACGCGAGCGCCATGTGACTCCGCGCATCCGCTCCGCTCCTGCACCCCTCAAAACACTTCCGAGACAACCCAACAAACAAACTCCCGTGGTCGACAACCGAGGGCCGCCCAGCATTCGCAGAAGCTTGCACGCGCAGACACCAATCAGCAACAGCCGACGGCGGCGAAGGCACTGCAACCGGAGAAGACGAAACAGGCACAAGCGAAAGGAGCAGCGAGGCAAATGGGAAAGACGCGGCAGGAGCCGAGGCCAACGCCGCGGCCAAGGCGGAAGGCGCGACCGAGACTGGGCAGACATCGCCCTCAGCTCCAGACCAATCGCGGTCGGCGTCGTTGTCGTCGTCGTCGCAATCGCTGGCGGCGCAAGCATCAACTTCCCCGCGTCAAAGCGCTCAATAAATTCGCGATGGTCACGGCTTTCGAACGGCGAACAGTCAGAACGGCCCACTGGGACTGGCACGGCGACCGAGTCGGGGGCCCGCGCCACCCCGCCGGCCGCGACCAGGGCCGGGGCCCGCGCCGCCGCCCAAAGCACCCGCGAAAAATCAACGAGCGTTTCCCCCTCCGAGAACGCAGTTCCCGAAGCGCCCGCTCCGCTCCAGACGGCGCGCGACGGAGCAGAAAACACTCGCGAAACATTCGCGATAGTTTCCCCCTCCCAGCGCCTCCTTCCAGGAGAATATCCACCGCGCCGCGCAGCCCGCGCTGACCACCGCGAAAAATTCTCGATAATTTCCCCTTCCCAGCCACGGCCGCAGCCGCAGCCCCGACCGCAGCCGCGGCCGCGGCTGGAAAAGGAAAACCACCGAAACAAACAAAAAAAAAAAAAAAAAAAAAAAAAAAAAAAAAAAAAAAAAAAACTCCCAGCCGCGGCAGCAGCCACCGCTGCGGCCGCGGCCGCGGCTGGGAGAGAAGCCACCGCGAAACATTCAACTCCGCCATACAATAATACACTTTCTTCGATATGTTACCCTTCTCCTCCGTCCCCAGTTCCGCTTAGAGCGATCAGCGGTCGGAGGCACTTCTGACCGACTCAGTCCTTCGCCGCTTCGCGGCTGGGAGAGAAGCCACGGCGAAACATTCAACTAAGCCACACAATACACATTATTCGTTGTTGTCCCTTTCTCCTCCATCCCCAATACCGCTGAGCGCGATCAGCGGTCGCCGGTACTTTTGACCGACTCAGTCCTGCATTCCGGTTCTAGCGACCGGCCAGGAGGTTGGCTCTGGCGGCTGCGAACCCTCAACAAGCTAGACATCACCAGAATAAAATATCATCGGCCCAAGCACTAAAGCCGGCACCGGATCCTAGACTACTTCCAGCAACCGCTTGCCTCAGGAACGACTTACTTCCCGCTCTGGCCCTGGCGTCTTTAGGGACTCTCGCGCCACATGGTCTTTCTTGGCATTCAGCCCTATGACCATGTGACTATGTCCCAGGGGCGACGTGAGGCCCCAGCAGTAGTGGCAACTGCCCGCACCACCAGTTTGGACGACTGGCCGCGCCGCCGGTTCTTGGGCCCGGTCTCCCGCCAGTTCTTGGGATGGTCGCCCGCCAGTTCTTGGGACGGTCACCCCTTCGGAATTTGGCCCCGGTGCCCGCCAGTTCTTGGGATGGTTGCCCGCCAATTATCGGTTTGGTCGCCTATGAATTGGGATTCCCCCCCTCACGTGCGCGCCGAGCAGTTTCGTGACATGCTCAGGTCGGAAAGAAAAACGCATTTTCACACATGCGCAGCGTGGCGCCTCGCGCCCGCGCCCTGCTGGAGGCCATGGCCGCTCCAGAGTTTCTCTACAGGCGGGCTGTCTGGGACAAGCGGTTCAAGGACGCAGCCGCGCTGCACTTGGAGGCCGCCGCCGCCCATTTCGAACAACTCGGGTGGCGAGCGGCCCGCGCCCAGGCCCGGATTCTCGGCGCCGCAGGCGCGGCGATGAGTGCGAACGAGCAGGACCTAGCTCGAGTTGCAGACCGAGTTCAGACCTCTCGATACAACAGACGAACGCGCCTAATGAATCCGAATCGGTTTCTGTAAATATCAGCTCTGCAGCTGCTCTACAGCTCGAGTTAAAGTCAAAAAACCGACAGCACCTGTCGAGATGACTCGAATAATGCGAATAGCTTCGCGGACCTAGCTCGAGTAGCAGACCGCGTTCAGACCTCTCGATTCAACAGACGAGCGCGTCTGATGATTCTGAATCGGTTTCTGTGACTATCAGCTCTGTAGCTTTCCTAAATCTCGAGTTAAGTACAAAAAACCGACAACGCCTGTCGAGATGACTCGAAACGCCGATCCCGCCGGACTGCTTTTTGGCAGTAAAAGATCGAATATTCCGGGAAAAAATACTAGAGCTGATTAAATTTCGAGAAGAAATTGTCAACCGACCAAAAATCACCAAAAGGTCCGTCGAGATTTTTCTTGCCAACTAGCTCTCCAGCGCCCCGGCGCCGGCGGTGAACCGTCAATCTGGTCACCGCCGGGAACCTCGTAGAGCTCCTTGCACGCGCAAGAGTGCTTATGTTCAAAGCAGAGAGCTTATCGGAGGATTTCTAGAAAACTGTCGAGATTGCATTTTTCGTTGTAAACTTGATGTCCTATGCTCCTAATTGTTTGATAGTAAAACTTGCTCTAGAGAGCTGAGCTGTTCTGGGAACGAATTTCATATGCCAATGCTCGGCGTAAACATGTACTCTATCAAAATGAATTGTCAAATATCTTTCAAATACCAGCAAAACCGACCAAAATTATCACTTTGCCTCTTCTGGCCCGGTCGACCAACTAGCTCCACCCCGCGCCGGAATTCCTCTAGCTTATCGATAACGAAGAGCTCTACGAGATACTACTGTTACCTCGTAGAGCTCTTCGGCAACCATGAGCTAGAGGAATTCCGGCGCGGGGTGGAGCTAGTTGATCGACCCGACCAGCAGAGACAAAGTGGTGACTTAGATTGGTTTTCTTAATATTTGAAAGATATTTGACAATTCATTTTGAGAATGAAAATTTTCCGCACCTGCAGTGGGTAATGCGGCGTCTGCCAGTCAAATTCTTAGGTCTCTAGCTCAATACTACTATCAAAACACTTGGAGGAACCGACTTTGAATGAAAACCAAAAAAACATGATTTGTCTAGTTTCTCGGCTCTTGATTCAGAACTGGGAACCGGCGGTAAACCGTCAACCAGGTTACCGCCGGGCACCTCGTAGAGCTCTTTCCTTGCGAAGCGCTCCTCGGAACACATGAAGGAAGCGTCTGAAGCGAGAGCCGAAAAACTCGAAAAATCACGATTTGCTGGTTTCATCAAAGACGGTTGCTCCAAGTGTTTTGTCAGTAATACTGCACCGAGAGACCTGAGAATTTGATCGACAGACGCGGCATAACCAACTACAGGTGCGAAGAATCTAGTTTCTTAAAATGAATTGTCAGATACCTTTCAAATCTTCGCAAAACCGACCGAAAGTTGTCACATTGTCTCTTCTCGTCGGGTCGACCAACTGGGAGCCGGCGGTAAACCGTCAACCAGGTTACCGCCGGGAGCTTCGTTTTTTTATTAAAGAGATTTTTTCATATATATATATATATATATATATATATATATATATGTATTTTTTTTTTTAAAAAAAAAAAAATAAAAAAAAAAAAAAAAAAAAAAAAAAAAAAAAAAAAAAAAAAAAAAAAAAAAAAAAAATGTCACCCAAAGACGGTTCCGCCAAGTGTTTTGATAGTAATATCGCAGCTACGGACCTGAGAATTTTACTGGCAGACACGGCAGAACCCACTACAGGTGCGAAAAATACCGGTTCTCAAAACGGGTGTCAATTCTCTCAAAAAATTCGTCCAACCGACCCAAAGTTCGCACATTGTCCGTCGGGGCGGGGTCGGCCAGCTTGGAACCGGCGGTAAACCGTCAACCAAGTTACCGCCGAGGCCCTCGTGGAGCTCTCTTCTCGAACGGCGCTCCTTAGAACAGATAAAGGAAGCTTCTGGAGCGAGACCCGAAAAACTCGAAAAATCACGTTTTCTGCTTTGAACCGGCGGTAAACCGTCAACCAGGCCACCGCCGGGCACCTCGCACAGCTCTTTTCTTGCACAGCGCTCCTCGGAACACATGAAGGAAGCTTCTGAAGCGAGAGCCGAAAAATTCGAAAAAAAAACACGATTTTTCTGTTTTTATCCAAAGTCGGTTGCTCCAACTGTTTTGAGAGTAATACTGCACCTACGGACTTGAGAATTTGACTGGCAGACGCGGCATAACCCACTACAGGTGCGAAAAATCTGCATTCTCAAAATGAATTGTCAAATATTTTTCAAATCTTAACAATACCCACCCAAAATTGTCACATTGTCTCTTTTGGTCGGGTCGGTCAACTGGGCGCCGACGGTAAACCGTCAACCTTTCTTACCGCCGGGGGACTCCTAGAGCTTCCTGACCATATATTATGTCCAAAGAACTAGCAGAGAACGAATAGTTTTTCAGCCCGAGCGCTAATAGCAGACTGATCTCATTGCTGTGCTGAACAGTTCTATAGCTCATCTCCAGCGTGTACCATTAGGGAGAAAATAGCAGAGTACGAACCCGCGTTTGGCATCTGCGCTCACAACAGACCCAAACCAAGCGTCTAGATGCTTGGCGCCTCATGATGTCCTTCTGATTTTTCGGCCGAAGAGCTCTCGTGCTGCTATGCAGCTCGAGTTCAGTGAAGAAATGCACAATCATTTGAAAAACAATGTCGGTCGAATACGATCAGTTGTGTGAACCTAGCTCGGGTAGCAGGCCGCGTTCAGACCTCTCGATGCAACAGGCGAGCGCTGCCAATCCTTCTGCATCAGTTTATGTGCGCATCAGCTCTGTAGCTCTCCCACAGCCCGAATTCAATTCAGAAAACGGACAACATCTGTCAAGATGACTGGAAGAATACGAATACTTTTGCGGACCTAGCCCGAGTAGCAGACCCAGTTCAGACCTCTGGACGCAACAGACGAACGGGCCTGATGATTCTGAATCAGTTTCTGTGCGTATGAGCTCTGTAGCTCTCCTACAGCCCGAGTTACGTGCGAAAACGGACAGCACCTCTCAAGATGACTCGAACGATACGAATAGTTTCGCGGACCTAGCTCGAGTAGCAGACCGAGTTCAGACCTCTGGATGCAAAGACGAACGCGCCTGATTATTCTGCATCGGTTTCTGTGCGCATCAGCTATGTAGCTCCCCTAGAGCTCGAGTTAAGTACAGAAAACCGACAGCCCCTGTCGAAATGACCCGAGCGATACGAAAAAAATACGGACCTAGCTCGAGTAGCAGACCGATTTCAGACCTCTGCATGCGACAGGCGAACGCGCCTGATGTCTCCAAATCGGTTTCTGCAATTACCAGCCCTGTAGCCCCCCTACAGCCCGAGTAAAGTACAGAGAACCGACAGCACCTCTCAAGATGACTCGATCAATACGAATAGTTTCGCGGACCTAGCTCGGGCAGCAGACCGAGTTCAGACCTCTGGATGCAACAGACGAACGCCCCTGATGATTCTGAATCGGTTTCTCTAAGTATCAGCTCTGTAGCTCTTCTACAGCTCGAGTTTTGGTGTTTGGTCAGGCTACACAGGGCGCGTGCGCCCAAGCCTAAGGGCTAGAGCCAGTTAAATCCGCCTCCTCCGCTTTGCAGAGGAAATTTCTTTAACAATGTGCTCCACACCTGTGCACAGGCGCTCGGCAGCAGATAATTCTGCCTCCGTCACGGTGGCACCTACATCAAACATGTAGGCTTCTGAGCTCACGAGTGTCCACGGGCCATTCTCTGGAGCAACTTCGATCCAGTGACCTCCTGCAGCACCCTCACTGCTCACTCCACCATCCCAACATCCTCTGATGTATTTGATGTTTGTCCTGTTCTGTTTGATATAGTCATGCTTGTAAATTATGTAACAGTTTCCTTCTCTCGCATGGTGTGTCAGCTCATCAGCATAGGCATTGGCTTCCCTATAGATATGTTTCCAGAAATCCCTACCGTACGTCGGGCATCGTATGTTGTGTTGTTCACTCACGTCATACATGATATTTTGTATTCTGGCGATCCGTTTGGCATACCCACTGTTGTCACAGGCCCAGACTCCCCTCAACCATTGTACGACCGTTTTACTGTCTCCGCACATTTCAACAGCGATACCTTCCATCCCAGGGTCCCATATCGTAGTCTGTTCATTAATAACTGCAAGACGTCGGGCCAACTCGTCATCTGTCGGTGTCTTCGCAAACCCTCCCATCCTCCTCTCCTTACTCCTCCTCACAAACATATCCTCCACTTTGGGTATCTGTGATATGTGTTCCACAAACTCCTCCCAATCCGTCAGTACAACGCACGTGTCGTGCCACAGAAGCGACCTCCACTTTTCAAAGGGTGCATGCCAGCTGCTCGCCACGATTCGTGGTCTGCCTCTGAGCCGTCTCGTTCCCTCTCTCGACATCGTCCGACTTACTGCCGCCAGCATTTCATCCCTCTGCACCGTCCACTCCCCCGATACGTGCAACATGGAGCGCAGCGTCTGCTGCCACGATTTGCTATACACAGTGGACGGCATGTGGCACTTATATTGGGATACCTCCACGGCGAATTCAAAATTGTACCTCACAACTTTCTCCACCAACGTTTTGAACCCCCCCTCCTTGAACATCTCCCTGGATCTGTTGGTACTGCGATCCCTGAACTCCTCCCACGTTTCCGTCTCTTTTCTATGTAATCCCCGCATTGTGTTCAAACATCTTCCTTCAAAGCTCCTCAATATGTTCAGCACATGTTCATTACAGCTCCACCCCACACATCCATGGCATATGATCTGTTGAACTCTGCTCTGATACCGTCTGAATTTTTCCCTCATGCTCACCGCGCGTGATCGATAGAATTTAATATCAGCATAGAAACACCGCCTGCCTGCATCAATACGGTGCCGCACTGCATGGAAATCCTTCGGGTTCGTCACAAATTTAACTCCCAGTATGTCGCACTCGCTTTTCCTCGGCAAAACCACTGCCTCACGTAATTGATAGGGTAGGCTGGGGTCTCCAGCCCGTGCACAAATATCATCTCCCAGTTCGCAAACTAATGATTGTGGTCCCTGGTTTTGTCTCAGCCCAAAAACAAGGTACTCCAGGCTCTCAATCTTCCAGTCCATACCAGCCCGTCTGAGGGCCACGGTCAACATACTCACCATATTCCTCAGCTGATTCGCCGAAGATGCCAGCAGCACCACATTGTCAGCCCATATGTAATGGTTGACCAGCGCCTGTTGTGTCCCCTCGCCTTCCAATCGTACTCCATAATGACATGCTTCCCATGATTCAGCAATAGAGGCCCAAATTGCCTCCAACACAATATTGAAGAGTACTGGGCCTTCTTTCCCTCCCGTTCGCACCGACTTGTTATACAGGATCTCTTCGCTGCACACAGTTAAGTACAAAAAACCGACAACGCCTGTGAAGATGACTCGAAACGGCCGATCCCGCCCCCCTGCTTTTTGGCAGTAAAAGGTACCCGATCGAGCTGAGATTAAGACGGCGAGCGGGAATAAGATCGAATATCACGGGAAAGAAATACTAGAGCTCAAACGAATGGTTCAATTTCGAGAACAAAACTTTCAACCGACCAAAAGTCACCAAAAGGTCCGTCGAGATTTTTCTTGCCAACTAGCTCTGCAGCGCCCCGGAATAACCTCTTAAGCTTCCAGCGACTAGCTAAGAGAAGCTCTACGAGTTACTAGCTCCACCCCGCGCCGGAACTGGCGCCAGCGGTGAACCGTCAACCTGGTCACCGCCGGGAACCTCGTAGAGCTCCTCCCAGGCGTAAGAGTGCTCAGATTGAGAGCAGACAGCTTCTCGGAGCATTTCTAGAAAATCCGAGAATTTGCAATTTTCGGTGTCAACGGAATGTTGGTTCCTCTTAATTTTCCGATAGTAAAACTGGCTCTAGAGAGCTGAGCTGCTGTGGGAACGAAATTTGCATGCCAATGCTCGACGTAAAAATCTCCTTTCTCAAAAAGAATTGCGAAATGGCGCCGGCGGTGAACCGTCAACCTGGTTTTTTTTGTTGCGTCTTTGCTGGGACCGTCTTGGCCACTGAGGCCAGGCCCAACGAAGTCTCAGGCGAATCAGAGCCTCTTATTCATCACGCAAGCAGTCAGTTCTCATTTCACAGCAGCGAAGCTGTTGGAATGAAGAGAATCAAAAGCCTGCAATGACACAATCAATCGCAAAGCACACAAGTGACAATCAAATGAACAAATAAACAGCGAAGCTGTTCGAATATACAAGAACACAACATAAGAGATGAAACAATGTGTGACTTATCGCTGCGAATGATCAAAGAAGGTCTGCACAACCTGTGGGAGCACATCGCATATGCGCTCCGCCGCTGATAACTCCGCATCTGTGACCGTGGCACTTGGTGGCAGACACCAAGCCGCAAGATACACATCCTTGATGTCGGTCCGCGAGAAGATATACTTGTTTCGCAGATTTATCTGTATCCACACACCACAGGCACTTCCGCGGCTACGAACACCCCCATCAAAGCCGGCTTTGATAAGGCAAGGAATATAACACTGAGATTCGGAATCGCTGAGGTAAATGAAATCGGCGCACACGTGGCCCTGACGGGCCTGATGGGTCAGTAAGTCAGCCCTCTGGTTCCACCCCCGAAAAGAATGAGAGAAGAAGTCACGGCCAGCCTCTGGAGGCCCCACCGAGTATGCATCCTGCATCTCGTCCAACTTATTTATCAGAGTATCCACCCTTTTCTGATATACCTGAGCTAATACTTTCCATTTCCCACAGAGCAGTGAGTCCCCCTGGATATCAGTGAGTCCCATCCGTTTCGAGGTCCCACTGTGTACAACGCATGTTATGCAGCGCGATACGTTTGCTAAGACGATCCCTATATGCTGGTGTATCCTCCCGATCCTGACCAATATGAACCCCTCCATCCTCATCCAAATTCAAGAACACAGGCACCCCTGAGGACGCCAAGCCTTTGCATTTCTTCTGGAAATACTTCAACATACTACTAGAACAAACATGCACCGCGAAATCCATGCAACGTTCAAAGCTTCCAACAAAGAACTCCCACCAGGATAAACCATAAAACGATTCCAAGGAATAATACCACGATCGAAGTCCTACACTCTCCTGTCCCCCACGGTGTCGTTTCAGCGAGCTGGCCTCCTTCCATTTCCCCCAACATCTGAGAGCCTCGCTTGAATCTGTCCTCGTTCTATCCCACAGCCGGCCAAACGCCAGGCATGAGAAACGAGAATATCTCCAAGCTCTTGTCGCGTTAGCCTCCAGCGCCTCCTGATCTGCGATCAACCTCTGGGCAAAATCCTGGACGTCGATTGCCCACATCCAGTGCACTCTGAGAAACTTCTGTACAATACCCACATAGTGTGCATCATGATTTTGTTTGTCTCGCACGTTCATACCTCCTCGTATTCCACTCCTGATAACTTCCCTCATCCCTCCGTACACAACGAGACATGACAGCCAGGCACTTACCTTCAAAGATATGAAGGGCACGCAATGAACTAGAACCGACCGTGCATTCTTCCGCCGCATAGAGAAAAATACTCTGAACCCTCTGCGCGTACCTCTCATACTTAAACTTTCAGCGGAATGGCCGTGGAGCGAAAGAAGGTCGCCTGTCCCCAGAAAGCCCTGCGAGCAGAGTCAATACTAGCATCCAGATCTGGATGCTCAATCACATGTAGTTCAGAACAAATGTGAGCCCCAAGCACCTGCATGTCCGTCACTCTTCTGAATCGATACACTCCCGAGTCCTCCGACCCCATCGAAAGAACAAGATCAGCAGTACGTAATATTTCCCCTTCCGCATCTCGCGGAGGATCAGGCCCGAACACCATGTACAATAGACTGGACTCTTTCCATCTCATGCCATAGTCATGTAAGTGTGTAGTTAGACCGTGTAACATGCGCGCGGGTTCCTCCCGACTCCGAGCCAGAACATAACAGTTGTCCGGCCAGAGGAAGTGATTAATTCGCCGGCCCAACGGGCCAGAGGCGTGCTAAGATCTCCGGTAACTGCATAACAATTTTCTAGTTCGCGCGCGCAGGGCGGCCCCTGGGGGTCCCCGGACGTAAAGTACCCTGACCAGGTCGCTGGGCAACTCCCTGTCGGGGATGGTTATGCTCCTGGGCGCCGCCCTCAGGGCCTCCCAAGAGCCCCGAGAAGAGCTCACAGACCCCCAAGAGGCCCTCAATATGGTCCAACAGAGCTCCAAGACGCCAGAATATCGCTCCAAAACGCCTAAGATGGCTCCCCGACGCACCAAGAAGCCTCCAAGAGCCCTGCCAAGAGGTCCCCAAGAGGCAAAATTCATCGATTTCCCTGAGGTTTTGGAAGGATTCTCGCATTCTCGCCTTTTCCGCTTCCCGACGCTCCAAGACGACCAAAGAGGCCCCAATGATCGCTCCAAGACGGCCCAAAAAGCTCCCAAGAGGGCTTCAAAACGGCCCAAGAGCGCCCCAAGACAGCCCAAGACGCCCCCAAGACGGCCCAAGAGGGCCCCAAGAACGGCCCCAGAGGGGGAACACGAAACAACATTTCGAGCCCTGTCCTAAGGGCGTCCCGGGAGGCCCCCAGAGGTCCCCAAGAGGCCCCATGGGCCCCCAAGAGCCCCTCAGAAGGCCCCGAAGAAGCCACCAAGAGGCCCCCAAGCGGCCACAGGAAGCCCCCAAAACGCTGCCGCGAGCACACGGTATCCCAACGAACACCCAACAGGCTCATAACCCCCAAAGCGCTGCATTGACACCAGGCCCTCGGGCAAACGGCAGACATGAGACTGCATGGGCCGGCGGAATGAGCGAAGCGATTAAATAACCGAAACACAGCTAATCGAGCCAGTAGCAAACTCAATACGATAACCTAGTCCTAGCACGTCCCATTCTCGAATCGTGGAACTCCACATAGCAGCAACAATAATATTGAAAGCCAATGGGCCCTCAGGCCCTCCCGTCCGAATACGTTTGTCCCACCTCACCTCCAAAACCTCAATCCCATCATAATAGACAGTGCCTACACATTCTCACAAGGGGTTAAGTAGAGCATACTGTAAGCACAGGGGCACATTCGCATGATCCAACCCACGCCTGACATTGGCCACCGTGCAGTGATCGAACGCCTGGAGGACATCAGCGTTCGCCAAGTGCGCCGTTTCCCCTTTTCCCCAGTGTGCAGCATGTTGACCTATATGTTCGATGCTAGCCGTGATTTCGTGTGTACGACGATGTTCCTGGAAACCATACAACCCAACATGACGAAACACTCCGTTTCTTTCAACATGGCCCTTAACCAGGAGAACAATACAGGAACTGAACCATCTCGAAGCAGCATTCTGCATACACAGCAAACGACCGTCTTTTAACTTAGTAATCCCTGGAATCTTGGGCATAAAAGAGACAAGGATCTCACGCCACGACTGAGGATACGGAGTCATGAGCTTGATGATTTTATCGAACAACTTCTGGATCGATCTGAGAGCACACCACGGCAAACTCCTGAGAATCTCGCACGGCACCCCATCTGGCCCAGTAGCCCTCTGGGTCTTCAGCCGAGCCCGTGCTCTGAGAAGCAGCGCCATACTAATTCCCACAACTGATGTGGATCGTACCTCATGTTCAGCCCTCATCCTGATCTCCTCCATCATACTGTTAGTGGGATTGCGTACCTCCTCGGACGACACCTTGAAACGAACGAACTTGTCGAGCTCCCCCTTCAACTCCTCACGGTCCTCCGTCTCCCTCCCATCCACCACTAAATGTTTGATCGTATGTCTGACCTGTCGTTTTGTTGGGGGACATCTGCACGTAATCCGATCACATCGATAATTTCTGCGTAAACGATTGGCCTCATTCTTTAACCTCCTCAACCTCTCACCCTCCTCCTTCGGACACATCTTTACCTCCTCCTCGGCCCTAGTGAGCTGCACCAGCCTGGACGGCTCCTTTGGCCCCCCCGCCCTCTTGGTGGAGAAGTCCACCGCAGGCGACACGCACGCCTCCAGCATAGTACTCTGCAAGCACTCTGGACAGAGCACAGACGGACACCTCGAACGAGCGAAGGCCGCACCGCCTAGATTCACATCCACATGCTGCCGAGCCCGATGCCCATCAGCCCAAGTCGCACACTTGTATCCGACTAGGGACGGCCTAAACTTCTGACCAGGCTGGGGGACAGGGCGACGAACAATCACTTTCCCAGGGCCCGTGAAACTCGCCGCGATGATAGCGTGATCTGATAATCTTCTGACCTGCTCAACCTGGTCACCGCCGGGAACCTCGTAGAGCCCCTTGCACGCGTAAGAGTGCTCAGATGCGAAGCAGACAGCTTCTCGGAGCATTTCTAGAAAAACACCGAATGCCAATTTTTCGGTGTCAACATGATGTCGGTTCCTCCAAATGTGCGGATGGTGAAACTCTCTCCAGAGAGCTGAGCTCCTCGCAGAAGGAATTTTAGACACTTATGCCCCGAGTAAAAATCTGCTTTCTCAGATAAATTGTCAAATATCTCTCAAATCTTCGGGGGGGGGGGGGGGAAGAAGAGGAGGAAAAAAAAAAAAAAAAAAAAAAAAAAAAAAAAAAAAAAAAAAAAAAAAAAAAAAAAAAAAAAAAAAAAAAAAAAAAAAAAAAAAAAAAAAAAAAAACGACCCAAAATTACCACATCTTCTTTTCTGGTCGGGTCGACCAACTAGCTCCGCCCCGCGCCGGAATTCCTCTAGCTCATCGATGACGAAGAGCTCTACGAGGTATATCATTCAAATCTTAGCAAAAACGACCCAAAGTCCCACCAGCCCTTTAGGGCGCAGGTGGTCTAGGGAGTTTCCTCTGCCAACCCCCTTCTTCCCCTTCGGGGAGGGGTCCACCCCTCCCCTTACCCCTCCCCACTGACCTGGACGGGGCCGGTCGCGAGGTGTCAGAGCGTCCAAGATGGCCCAAGACAGATCCAAGAGCGAACAAGCGAGAAAACACAAAACATTGATTTTACCTAGGTTTTGGAAGGATTTGGGCATCTTGGGGGGGCCAAAGAGGCGACTCGAGGCACTCTGGAGGGGCGGGGCTAATAAGCACCCCCCCCCTCTTTGATAGATCTCCTCCAAGATGGCCCAAAGAGCGCCCCGAAGGCTCCCTAGAGCGCCCCAAGAGCGCCTCAAGAGGGCCCCAAGAGACCCCAAGAGGCCCCCAAGAAGCCTCCAAGACGTTGCCAAGAGACCCCCAAGAGGCCCCAAGAGAGTCCAAGATGACCCGAGACGGCTCCAAGAGCGAAAAGGCGAGAAAACAACAAACATTGATTTCACATGGGTTTTGGAAGGACTGTGGCCTCTTGGGGCGCCCAAGAGGCGACTCGAGGCACTCTAGAGGGGCAACGCTAATTGGGGACCCCCTCTTCTCTGATCGATATCCTGCAAGATGGCCCCAAGAGCGCCCCGAAGGCCCCCAAGAGCGCCCCAAGAGCGCCCCGAGAGCGCCCCAAGAAGCCCCAAGAGGCGCCCAAGAGGCCTCCAAAGGGCTCCCAAGAGACCCCCAAGAGGCCCAAGAGGCTCCCAAGACGGGCCCAAGAGCGAAAAGGCGAGAAAACAAAATACATTGATTTTACTTAGGTTTTGGAAAGAGTTTGGCCTCTCGGGGGGCCCAAGAGGCGACTCGAGGCACTCTAGAGAAGCAGCGCTAATTGGGGACCCCCCCTTCTTTGATAGATCTCCTCCAAGATGGCCCCAAGAGCGCCTCGAAGGCTCCCAAGAGCGCCCCAAGAGCGCCCCAAGAGGGCCCCAAGAGGCCCCAAGAGGCCCCCAAGAGGCCTCCAAGAGGCCCCCAAGAGACCCCCAAGAGGCCACAAGAGGCTCCCCGAGATACGCAAGAGGCCCCCGGGACCGCCAAGAGGCCCCAAGGACGGCCCAAGAGGCCCCCAAGCTCGCAATTGTCCTCCTCCTCCTCCTCTTTTTCTTCCTCCTCCCTCTTCCCCCTCCCCCTCCTCCTCCTCCTCCTCCTCCTCCTTCTCCTTTTCCTCCTTCTCGTCCTCCTCGTCCTCGCAGTCCTCCGTCTCCTCCTCCTTCTAATCCTCCTCCTCCTCCTCCTGCTCCTCCTCCTGGTCCTCCTCTTCCTCCTCCTACTCCGACGACGACGGCTCCTCCTACATCCCCCCCCCTCTTGGGGTATATGGCGGCTCACCCCGCCCTTTGTTCTTCTGCATGCTCCCCCGCTTCCCTCATAACCTCCACTCCCCTGGGACTCATTTCTGGACGGGCTGGTGGGGATACGCGAAGCGTCTAGAATTATCACATCTTGGCAGCGTTCAAACCCGGTGAGCGAAGAGACCCTCGGGGACAGGAAATCTTTCCTGGAGAGCTCTCGGTAGCCCCCCCGAGAAGCTTCGAAAGCGCTACCAGGCACGCCTCCATGCGCGCCTGCACCCATGCAGGCACGCGTGGACGCGCGCCCGAAGCGCTCCCAGACACACTGCGACGTTTTACAAGCCGCTGCGACGATTCTGGACCGGCGAAGATGGGCTTCTGGCAGGCACCACCGCCGTCCGGCTTCTAACTGGCGCCGGCGGTGAACCGTCAACCTGGCCTGCGGTCTGCGGGCCCCGATTCGAGCCCCCCTGGGGGGCAGGGCCAGCGGTAGGATTACCTACAGGCAACCTAAGCACTAACAGCGGAGCTGTGCGAATATACAAGTCAGCGTAGCTGTGCAGATATGATACAACAGCGTAGCTGCACAGGAATATACACACATCGAAGAAACAGCGGGGCTAAGCATGTATCTTACAACAGCGGAGCTGTGCAGATATAGTACACAAACAATCACCGACCAAGCTGTACGCGTATACACATCTCGGCAATGCCATTGAGAAGCGAATGTGCAGCTGCCAACTCAGCCTGTGTGATCGTGCAGTGGCTAGGGATCATGAAACCTCTGCGGCCAACTCCAGGGTGCCATCCGCCCTGCACAAGTCCAGGGGGAAGCTGGTGAGGAGGAAGAGAGGGAACAAGATAAGCATCCATAACCCAGCCACACGAAGTGCCACGTTCACACCGCCCACCATCGAAAGCTCCTCTAAGTGCACGAACAATATAATGACCCGATCTAATATGATAAAGAGTGTTATGATTCCAACGAACATCAGAAGTTACTTTACCCTCACGTGCAAGATGTGTCTCATGGTCCGCCTCATCGTTGCCCTCCCTATACACCCATTTCCACATATCCCTGCCCACTTCTGCCGTGACAAGATGATGGTCCTCACTCATTATGTGAAGGCGGTTCTGCATACCCTTGATCGTGCGGCGATATACTTCATTGTGACAGCGATATCGCCCATTAAGCCAGCGCACAACACACTGGCTATCCCCACGGAGCTCCAAGCCATATCCACCCCCTTCCCCACGCCAAGTGGTTTCATCATCATTTATCGCGGCCAGTCGTTTCGCCACCCCTTCATTTTCCCGTCGTTGCTGCTCCTCTGACTTCTCCTCCCCCTCCTCCTCCTGCTTGAACTCACCCGTGAAAGGATCCCGCAGAAGGCAGAACTCGAGAAGATCATCCAAGTCCAGGGCGGCCAGGGTACCCACCAGGAAGGAACGCCAGCCAGTTTCATCCCAGACCATCGTGCGATCCCAATGAACCCCGTGCGTGTGCTCGAAGACCTCGAACCAAGGCCTAAGTCCCGTCAAGACTCGATGACGACAAGCCCTAGTAAACCGTCGGCCCCCAGGGAGAGCTCTAACATGTACGTCACGCTGCTCAGTCCACTCCCCCGACGCGTGCATCATCGTCAAGGCGCTCTGCATACTGGCAGTGGGCAATCCTCCTTCCTCCTCCCGTGCATAGGTATGGCGTACCCGCTTACGAACAGGCTCATGTACATGTTGTGAATCATGATGCTCATGTGCCGTGTTCTCCGATATACGTCTGCGAACTGACCTATTCTCCACGGAAGACGCGCTCTGTGCCTTTCTCCTACACGAACTGTTACGCTGTCTGGCATTCGGGGTAGGCGAGGGAACCGATAACTCCAAGGAGCGCTGCGAACCACCAAAAATGTCAGGATCTCGTGGCTCATGATAAAGAATGCCCTGACTGAGTGCGTCCTCATCCACCCGACTATGCTCCTCATGGATCGTGCTCACAACACGTTTGGCGAAGAGCCACTGGCGATGAAGGGCGAGCTGGACCATCGAAGGCTTACGGGCCCACTTCAATAAGCGACGACCACCTTTAATCCTCCTGCCCCAGTACTCCCCCCAGGACTCCGTGATCTTCTTTTTGAGACGTCTCATGGTGGACAAGAAGTTGCCTTCAGCTGCATGTATCTGTTGGAGACTACCCGAATCCAAAGTCGTACCCTCCAAACCGTACAGAAAGCAACTTCTGACCCTGCTATCATAACGCTGAAACTTACAACGAAGCGGAACCACGGGCGACGAGTAAAAAGAAATCTCACTCATAAAGACCCGTCGTGCCTTCTCCAGTCGGTGCTTAATGTCTTCATGATCCTGAAATCGTACGTCCAATAGCGTGCCAAGAACCTCCATCCTCTCCACCTGCCTCACTATCATCTCCTCCGAAGGACCTGCGGCGCTCTGGGAAGCCCCACGAGAACGCTTCCTACCCACCTCAGCAGGCAAGAGCCCCGGCACAGGCAGGCGGATATCCTGCAATGGACCTTGGACGCCACAAGCCAAGAACTCCATCGAAGATGCTTTCCAGTTGAAACCGAAGCGGTGGAGGACCCCAGTCAAGTCCTCGAGCATATGGGTCAATTCTCGCCTGGAAGCTGCTGCCAGCAAAATATTGCCTGCCCACAACCAGTGGTTGACCAAGAGATTGGATGCCTCATCAGTGAGCCTGACGCCGTATCCAGACTGTCTCCAACCTGCCGTCACTGGTGCAAGCATACGAAGGGTCTGGGCAACAAATAGCAAAGGCGCCTCCAAGGAACCTGTACGAATGCAAGTATCCCACGAGATGGTCGTAGAACACTGTTGGAAGCTGATCTCTGCCGCGTTACAAGCATAACTCTCAAAGACAGCATACACAAGGGCAGGATGGACATGATGGAATAAAAGCGCCTCTGCTGCACATCTAACCGTGAAAATATCAAACGCCTTTTCAATATCAGCACTTGCAAGGTAAAGACTCTCCTCCTTCCCCCACACAACGCCGTGTTGAGCAAGACGTTTGAGGGGGGCCGTGACCTCATAACATTTGTGACCCGCGATAAAGCCATATAAGTTGCAACCTGGCGGTGCAGCCTGCCGAACGCGGTGTTCTAGAAGTATACATAGACAACTGCTATACCATTTACCAAAATGAGAAAGAAGTGAAAGGGCCCGCGTTTCTTCAAAATCACGAGCTTTGGGATTCTTAGGCGTCAAACATACCAAGATCTCTCTCCAGGACTTCGGTGAAACATGTTTCTGATCATACAGCAAACGGAATAAGGTGGTAAGTATGTGTCGGAGGGCTTCCCATGGCAATGCTTTGAGCACCGATGACGACACCCCGTCTGCACCTGTTGCCCGTCCTTCCCTGAGTCTAGACAGTGCCTCCAGCAAGAGACCCATGTTGATCGGGTTGCGGTGGGGCTCTCCAGAGTCTCGCAGGGCCTTACACTGGTTCTTAAGCTCATCCAAGCACGCGTTGGTGTCCTGTCGGTGGGGATCGCTAGAGTACCTCAGGAGCCCATGACGCCGCAGGCCCTCAATCCACTTCTCCTGGTCACGCGTGAGGACCCCGTCCACATACATGTGCGTAATAACAGGCCTACGACGGACACCGTCACGAATACGATAAAGCTCACATGCACGATCATGACGCTTACGAACTCGACGCCACCGCTTAGCTGTCCCCTTATACTCCTCCTGGACTCTCTCGTACTCCTCCTGTCCCACGTTAGCCCCGCCATATCGTGCCACCCTCCACCTCTTCCTGACCTTAAAGAACTCCTCCTTAATCAGTAAATCCTCCTCCGAATATCTGGGATAATCTGAAACAGGCTGACCATGAGAACGGGAGATATCCAAAGTCTCGCTGGCACCTTCAAGTATACTCTGTGTCATGACCTCAAAACCTACGTCCGTGTGGATCTGATTCACGAGCTCGGGCTGGCAGATCGCTCTCTCCAAGCCGGCTGTCTGCTGGAGCTCGAACCCTGGCTGAAGCTTCCAAGTCTTGAGCTGAGGCCGACGTCGATACCTCAACTGAGCATGCTGGGCGGGCATCTCGGCACACAAGAGCTTGTGATCGCTAAACGCCCTTTCCGTCGCCTCGGACCGTGGGACCTGGGACGGCACAACCCAAGAACAAGTCACCTCTGGAGTCATCCAAGAAGCTGGGACGCAAGATAATCATAAACGTGCTCGTATGTGCTTGAATTGTGTCTCCAAGTAGGCTGACGATTCCCAAAAGTGTTAGCTAGCTGCAACTTGAGGGCCCCCATGGTCTTCAGAAAGGCCCCCGAGTACATCTCCCGCATCCTGTTGGCTCTACTTTCGTCACCTCCACTGGACCTCCCCCTCTTACGTATAGGCCCATTCACCGCCTCCCCCGTAACCTCCACCCCATTGATCCTGTGGTGCGGGAAAACCTCCACGTTGGCGTCAGCCGAAATAACAACCTCCTCAATGTGAAATCGCTTTTTGGCCGCAGAGACATGTGCAACAAGATCCGATAACACGTCCGTATAGAGCTTGAAACTAGCGAGAAACCCTTCAGGAGAACGGCGTGCTTCACCCTGTGCACCCCGCTCAGACTCCTTATGAGGGAGATAGACAGAAACGAAGATGAGCTTGCGAAAGATCGCAATGACCCAGCGACGACCACACACAACATCGATAAGCAGATGTCTCCATACACCTCGGCACAAGATGGCAGCCCGTCCCCCCACGTTCTCCCCCTCATCTGCCGAGCGATGTATATCCCAACCCGCATCTGCAAGATCCAAGTCGTGTAAGAACTGGCTCTCTTGGACCCCGACGATGGAAATCTTTAATTCGGCAATGTGATTCATGCACTCGGAGGTGTATCTTCCCAACCTCCGAACGTTCCAACCTCCAACAGAAGCTGGGCACCGTCACGAGCTGCTGTTCACCTGCCTCTCCCAAGCCTTGCAGTCCAGACCTGAATCGATGTGCTGGACCCGCTCGGCCACGAACTTCCATCCCACGGTATCCGTCCACGTACCTACACACACTTTATCACTCTGACTATCCTTCTGCAGGTATGCCCAAGCCTTCGCAGGCCCTTCAGGCTCAAAAGTGATGAGAGCGGTGGCAACAGTCTTGAGCTTATGAAAGATCGCAGTCGTCTTGCGAGTCTCCCCAACTCGACGTCGGTCCTGTGGTGCAGGTTGGACAAACCGACCGAGGTGTCGATCTTTGCATGGTCCAAAACTGTTCTGGCAACCGACCAGATCAGGGCAAGAACTGGACCAGGCTGAGGCCCACTCGTTGCGTACTTCCCAGACCGTCTCTTTCGAAGTCCCTGGCATGAAGTATATGCGAAACTTGGTCACACCAAATCGATTGGAAGCGATATCCACGTCCGTCCTACCCCTGTCGAAGATCTTAATAACGTCACTCTCCCGTGCTTGCGATAGTGTGTACAACTTACCTATCATGTTCCTAACCGTGGCGACCTGGATCTTGGCCTTATCTCGAGTTTCTACCTTTCGGGGGTCCTCTTGCGCGAAGCCGCTCACCTGGATCCAAGTCGGGACATGTGGTACAAAGGGCCTCTGGAAGTCAGCAGTACGAGAGTCACGAGTAGACGCGCCTCCCAGAGATGATGAATCTGCCCAGGGATCCCTAGAGTTCATCTGAGCCTGAAGTGCTTTGATCTCTTTCGCCTGGGCCTCCTGAGCTGAACGAATCTCCTGCACCGACGAAGCAATAGGGGCAACCTGCTCTGATACCCTCGTTTGAATCTGCTCTTTGATGTCAACAGAGTTCTGCATGAGCATCCTCTGCATATCTTCACGCATGGCATCGAACTGTGCACGGAGCATAGTGGCCAGATATCCTGCTTCACCTCCTCCTCATCCACTGCTACCACTTCCATTCCCACTACCTGCCCCTCCTCCACCACCCTCGGCATCACCAAGAAGATGTCTATATTCCAAGAGCTTCCTCTGTCGCTTCTCTCCGTTGCCCTCGGTTCCCATATCATCATCAGAAGTCGGAACCATCTTTCTCTTAAGATCACACTGCCAACAACTGGAAGTATAATACCGATAAGCTCGACAAGTAGGGCACCTACTAGCCTCCAGATCACGATAGTGTTCGTCCTCGAGTTCTTCAAGAAACTTATCCCAACCCCGTGAAGGTGAATGTCGGTACGTGATGAGATCTGCTGCAACAAAAACGGTCAAAGTGTCCTTCTCAACTGCCAGAGCAAAACTGGTAAGTGCTGGGCTCCCAAGAGTATCACAAGCAAACAGCAAAGATACAAGTGCAACAAGTAGCGGCCTTGCGCCTCCAGCGGCACGCGTGGGCTCACCCACTAACACAAGCAGAGAACAAATGCAGCGACCTATGCGCAGCACGTCCAGGAGGTTGCAGCCGACGAAGTACACGAACTTATGGGCCAGCGCGCACCCACGCGCGCCCACGGCCGCCCAGGGGGCAGCCTGAGGAGACAGGCTCGAGGAGGCCCCCGACGGGCCAGGCCACCGCTGAGATCCCCGAGGAGGGACAGCAGCAACCTGGTCACCGCCGGGAACCTCGTAGAGCTCTTTGCACGCGTAAGGGTGCTTAGATTTAAAGCAGACAGCTTATTGGATCAGTTCTAGAAAAGCGTCGAATTTTCATTTGTTGTTGTCAACTTCATGTCGGTTGCTCCAAATTTTCCGATAGTAAAACTCGTTCTAAAGAGCTGAGCTGCTCTGGGAACAAATTTTATATTCCAATGCTCGGTGTAAAAATCTGCTTTCTCAAAATGAATGGTCAAATATCTTTCAAATATTAGCAAAACCGACCCAAATGAGTCAGATTGTCTCTTCTGGTCGGGTCGGCCAACTAGCTCCACCCCGCGCCGGAATTCCTCTAGCTCATCGATGACGAAGAGCTCTACGAGGTATCTAAAACCCTATAGCTCTCAGAGAGCTCTCCGGGAACTGCCCGCCCGGGCTGGGTCGACCAACTAGCTCCACCCCGCCCCGGAATTCCTCTAGCTCATCGATAACGAAGAGCTCTACAAGGCATTCCCCCAGCTCATCGACTGGCGCCGGCGGTGAACCGTCAACCTGGTCTGCGGTGTCTGCGTCGGCCGATTCGAGCTCCCAAGGGAGCAGGCCAGGACACAGAGAATACTAACAGCGAAGCTGTACAGAGGCAGCGAAGCTGAAAGATAAAAGCGGCAAGATTATGCAGCAAAGCTGTAAAAGACGTGTGCTATCTACAAATGTGCGCGCACAAATCCACAACTCCCGACAGAAGACTCTCAGATGCAGCGAGCTCCGCCTGGGCGACCGCACAATGGGAGGGGAGCATAAAAGCACGCTTGGCGACACCGAGCTGCCAGCGTTCGGGGAGCAGGCCAGGGGGGAGAGAAGCAAGAGGCAAATTAGTAGAAATAAAAATGTCAATCACCCAACCGCATGATGTGCCTAACTCACATCTGCCCCCGTCAAAAGAGCCCCTCACCGCGCGTGCACTATATTGACCCGAACGAATAGAAGAAAGTGTATAGAGATCCCACCGCACATCTGATGTAGTCTGCCCTTCTCTGGCTAAATGTGTCTCGTGGTCCGCCTCAGCGTTCCCTTCCCGATAGACCCATTTCCAAATATCACGGCCCGCCTCAGGACTGTAGATCTGGAACTGCTTACACACGGAATACAAAGTATTTTGCATGGCGGCTATTGTTTGGCTGTATATTGCATTCAAGCACCTGTTTTTGCCCGTCAACCAACGAGTTATACACTGGCTATCCCCCCTCATTTCTAAGGCCAGAGATCCAGGGTTAATCCTCCAGTTCGTTTCGTCATGATACAGCGTAGCAATCCTTTTGGAAGCACGATCATTTTCACGTTGTAGTTGAGCCTCCGTTTTGTTCTCCTCCTCCCCCTTCCAGTGGGTGCCTGAAGTAGCATCTTTTATCAAGCAGAATTCCAACACCTTAGGTAAACTTAGCTGTTGCAGCGTGTCCACTAAGAAGGTCTTCCAACCCGACTCCGTCCAACACATACTCTGATCCCAGTGGGGCCCCTGAGAGATCTCGAACACAGTGAACCAGGGCTGGAGACTCTGCATAACTCGATGCGGTCGCCGACGCGAGAGAGCACGACCGCGGACACCAACAGCACGTACCATTATGTCACGGTGCGCGGTGTACTCCCCAGACGCATGCAGCATACACAGGGCACTCTGCATGGATGGGGTGGCCCTCTTGCGTGTCAAAATCTGGCGTGCTCGCTTACGAGGTGGCCCCAAAACAGGCTGCGACGAAGTCTGGGACGGATCTTCCCGACGCTGGCGAACGTTACGATACAGATCAGAGATCAGCTTCCGACGATTATGCCCAGGAGCAGGGGTAGGAGGAACAGGCGAATCACATGGTACCTGAGGCAACTCAGGTTCACGAGATAAGATCCCCTGGCTGAGATCATCGCGATCGGGCTGAGCAAGATTACCAAAGGCCGTGCAAACAACATGCTTCGCAAACAACCACTGCCGATACAAGGTAAGCTGCACAAGTGAAGGACGAGAGGAATTGAGCATCAACATGCGTGCATGCCTGATCCGAGAACTCCAATAGTCTCCCCACGTCTCGGTCATCCTTTTACGTCGGCGACACATCGCCGAGAGAAACTTCCCCTCCTCCTGGTGAATCACCGTCTGACTGTTCGCGTCACATGTGGTACCCTCGATACCGTAAAGGAAGCAGGAGCGAACCCGAGCGTCATATCGTGCAAGCTTACGGCTCATGGGGATGACAGCACTCGTATAGAAGTCGGCATCATTCCAAAAGCGCTGTCGTGCCTTCTTCAGTCGATGAAAAATGTCAGCATGATCTGAGAACTCAATATCCAACAATGTGCCCATCACCATAGTCTGAGTAACCTGCGGGATAGTATACGAAATAGGCTCAGAGAAGTGTATATGCTCCTGTGGCCTGGCGGCCTCACCCTTGGGAGTGCGAGACTTCTCATCATCGCCTAAAGGCACAGAGATGCGAAGTGCACTGGGAGGCCCAGAACAACCACAAGCGAGGTATTCTAAGGAGCTCTCCTTCCACCTGAAGCCGTGTCGGTGAATTTCAATGGTCAGGTCAGTGAGCATGGCCAACATATCGGCCCGACAGGATGCCACCAAGATAACATTGTCAGCCCAGAGCCAGTGATTGACCAGCAGCTTGGATGCCTCAGGAGAAAGTTGCACACCATAGCTCCGATCACGCCATCGTGTAACAATGGGCGCCAATATACACAAAGACTTTGCCACCCATAGTGCTGGGGCCTCCATGGAGCCCGTGCGAATACAGGTGCCCAAACTGACGCCCTCAACGGTACACTGCTGGAAAGAGAGCTCTGCAACATTATGCGCGTATCCCTCAAAGATAGCATATACCAGAGAGGGATCCACATTCAATTCAAGCAGGGACTCGACAGCCGACCGAACCGTGAGGTAATCAAAAGCTTGCTTGATGTCGCAATTGACGATATGGCAATCCTCCTCCTTCCAAAGAACAGCATGCCGTGCAAGATGCTTCAAAGGTGCGGTAACCTCATAACACTTATGGCCCACAACAAAACCATACAGTTGACAACCCTTCGGCGCAACCGTCTTGATGTGAGATTCAAGAAGAATAGTGAGACAACAACTGAACCATTTCCCAAAGACCGACAGCATAGCCAGAGCACGGGTATCATCGAAACTACGCGCCCTCGGTCCTTTCAACATAAAACCGACAAGGATACGCCCCCATGCATGTGGTGAAACAATCTGCCTCTCATACAACCTCTGGAAACAGACAAGGACGTGGCGAAGAGCTTCCCACGGCAGGGCCTTGAGCACAGAAGCTGAGATGCCATCCAGACCTGTGGCCTTTCCGCCCCTCAAGCGTGCTCGAGCTCGCAGAAGAAGACCCATATCGATCGGACAAGCCCCAACAGTACTCCGAGAGACCCCAATACTGTCACATTTATGCCGAAGCTGCTCAAGACAGGTATTAGTGCCATGTCGATGGGCCTCGCTCGAATAACGATGTAGACCATGTTGCCTAAGAGCCTCCTCCCACTTACTAACGTCCCGTGTCAGAACCCCCATCAATCATCATCTGTGTGGCTTTCGGCTTACGTCGTACACCCTCCCGTAGTCGATACAACAACCGGGCACGCTCGATGTCACGACGAACCCTCCTCCACTGTTTCAGGCTGCTTTTATATACCTCCTTCTCCACCTCCTCCCTCTTGTACTCCCGCCTAATCCTGTAGTGCTCCTCCTTAATCCTCAGCTGGTCCTCTGAGAGCTTGGGGAACCCAGATTGCCCACCAAAGTTTCGAGAAAGGTCCAAGGTCTCGTGGGCACCCTCGAAGACGGCCTTAGTGATGAGCTCAATGGGGTTAGCCTCAAGATCCTCGGAGAGCGCCGCGAAGCGGTTGAACTGGCACACGGAGCGCCCCAAGCAAGCCATTTGGTGGACCTCCGAGCCCGCCTGCAGCTTCCACCGAGCAAGTGAGGGACGGGCACGAGGACGCAATTAGCCTGATGATCTGGAAGTCGGAGCTGCAGCAACTTATGATCACTAAAAGTCATCTCACGTGCACGTGTATGCACAGCATCAGATGGTAAGACCCATGAACAGGAAACCTCTGGAACCTGCCAGTCCGTCGGGATAGCGAAATAGTCATATACATGCTCATACTTACGTGTGCAATGCTTCCAAATAGGTGAGCGCGTGCCGTAGGTGTTCGCAAGACGAAGCTTCAGGGCACCCATGGTTTTCAAGAGGGCCTGACAATACATCTCACGCATCTGATCACGCATAATGTCCGCACTCCCCTCCTTGGCCCTCCTCCTAGACTTGGTCTTAGGTCCCTCCACCGCCTCCCCCGTCACGAGTATCCTATCAACAGACTGATTGGGATTGACTTCCACGTTGGCATCGACCTGCAAAACGAGATCACGAATGGAATACTTCTTTGTTGCAGCAAGAACCTTGGATGTCAGATCTGTCAACACGCTCGTGTACTTGGCGAAGCTAGTAGAGTGGCCGTCTGCTGATCCCCGAGGCTCACCGTTATCACCAAACTCGCTCTCACGATGTGGAAGATAAGCGGATACGAAGATAAGATGACGAAATACGATTGCAACCCACCTATCACCAGAGATGCTGTCCAGAATGAGGCGCGTCCAGGAACCACGATACAAGACTGCAGCCCGCCTGCACTCCGAGTATCTAGAGCCCCAACCCACGTCCTCAACTTCAACATCATTCAAATGCTGGCATTCTTGAAGAGCAACAATGGAGAGGTCACGATCAGCGAGATATCGCATGCACTCGGAGGTGTGCGTCCCCAACCTCCGTGTATTCCAACCCCCGCACAGGGCTGGGCACCGTCACTGAGTACTATTTAGAGCGACGTCCCACACCGAGCCGTCGATACCCGCGTCAACTTCTCTCAACTTGGCCGCCGAGATCTTCTATCCGAGGGTATCCGCCCATACACCGATACAAACACGAGCCGAAGAGGAGGACTGTTGGGCATACATCCACGCCTTCGCTGGACCCTCAGCCTCAAAAAGGACCTGGGCCTGCTGAACCGACTTACGTTTATGAAACTGCGCCGTAGCTTTCCGCGTCTCCGAAACTCGTCTACGATCCTGCGGTGCTGGCTGCACAAGCCAACCCAGATACTGATCACGATATGGTCGAAAAGCCTTCTGACAAAGAGGATCGGGAATCTTTTCCGACCAAGCAGTGCACCACTCATTCCTAACCTCCCAGATCGTATCTTTCGGCGTACCATTCTTATGATAGATCCTAAACCGTGTCACACTAAACTTGTTGGAATCAAAATCCCGTTCAGTACGTTCTTTATCGAAAATGCTGCCCTCCACCCCATCACGAGCACTCGATACAGCATACGACTTGGCGATCATATTACGTGCAGTGCTCAAGGAAAGCTTGGCCTTGTCTCGGTTCTCAATATTCCGAGGATCTTCCTTGCAAAAGCCCGAGATCTGAATCCACGTCGGTACATGAGGCTCGAAGGGTCTCCGAATCGACGCCCGAGTCGACGATCCAGCCAACGAACCACCCTCAGATGCATTGGACTGGGTACTCAACTGCAACTGGATCTCACGAATCTGCTTGGCATGGGACTCCTGGACCTCACGGATTTCCTGAACAGATGAGGCGAGCGGGGCCACCTGGGCAGAGACCTGGGTCGTAATTCCCCGTTTCATATCAGCCGTGTTTGACTGGAGCATATGTTGCATATCTTGTTTCATCACCGAGAACTGGCTCCGCAGTAACTCCGTAATGTCGACACTGACTCCCCCATCCACTCCTGCCTGCAGCACGAGCGTCCCCACCCCCCGCAGCATCTCCTACCTCCTCCTTTCCCATGAGAGCCTCCTCCATGGAATCTGGTACACCTCTGACTTCCTTATGTGGTTGATCCAAATCACAAGAATCATCCGAATCCATTGTCTCTCGGGCCTAATTGATTTCCAGACTTACAGTTCCAGCAATATTGAATATCGTTGTAGAAGTCAATACCACACACACGACACCTGCACCTTTCACGTTCGTCGTAAAGGTCAGCCTCAAGCTCTCGAAAGAAACGATTCCAACCACCCCTCGAAGGCTCCCACTGCGCTGCGACAAGAGTACTCCGACTGCGACCAAGTCAAAATTGGATACGTGCTGAGAGCAACTCGCACAAGATTACAAATGCAGCAAGTACAACACAAGCGGCCTGGAAGTGCAAGCAGACAATGCAACAAGTACAAAGCAGGCGGCCTGGAAGTACAAGATAACAAATGTAACAAGTACAAACAAAGCAAGCGGCCTATGCACCTGCTCCGACGGGAGCTGTCTCACTTGACACAACAGAGAACCCGGCGCCTATCGTCTGTAGGCCCACGGAAAGGAGGTCGTCACAGCCGACGAAGTACACGAAGATATGGGACGGCCCGCGCACAGACAGTGAATGCACGATACGTGTGTACACACAGAAACCTGCCCGCACAATGCGGTTCGAGGAGGCCACCGACGGGCCAGGTCACCGCTGAGATCCCCGAGGAGGGACAGCAGCAACCTGGCCACCGCCAGAAACCTCGTAGAGCTCCTTACACTGGTCAGGGTGCTCAGAATCGAAGTATAATCATAAAATGAAGATTTTCCTAAAATCTCGATTTTCGATTTTTTCGATGTTCATATTGGCTCGGTTCCGGGGAGTCAACTCTTAAAACAATACATCGGGAGAGCTGAGCTGCTCAGGGAACGAAGTTTATACGCCAATGCTCGGCGTAAAAATCTGTTTTCTCAAAATAAATGGTCAAATATCTTTCAAATATTGGCAAAACCGACCAAAAGTTATCACTTTGTCCGCCCGGGCCGGGTCGACCAACTAGCTCCACCCCGCGCCGGAATTCCTCTAGCTCATCGATAACGAAGAGCTCTACGAGGTATGACGAATAGCTCTACGAGGCACTGGGCGCCGGCAGTAAACCGTCAACCTTTCTTACCGCCGGGAGACTCGTAGAGCTTCCTTTCCATATATTATGTTCTAAGAATTAGTAGAGTACGAATATTTTTTTCAGCCCGAGCGCTGATAGCTACGCGGACCTGGCTCGAGCAGCAGACCAAGTCGAGAGCTCTGGATGCAATAGACAAGCTCGCCTGATCATGCGCAATCGGTTTCTGTGACTATCAGCTCTGAAGGGTTTCTACAGCCCGAGTTATGTACAGAAAACCGACGCACCTGTCAAGATGACTCGAAGAATACGAACAGTTTTGCAGACCTAGCTCGAGTAGCAGACCAAGTTCAGACCTCTGGATACAACAGACAAACGCGCATGATGATGCTGACTCGGCTACGTATGCGCATCAGCCCTGTAGCTCTCCTACAGCTCGAGTAAAGTCCAGAAAACCGACAGCTTCCGTCAAGAAATTCTGTAGAACACGAATAGCTTCGCGGACCTAGCTCGAGTAGTAGACCGAGTTCAGACGTCTAGATGCAAGATACAGACGCGCCTGATGATTATAAATCGGTTTCTGTGAGCACCAGCTCTCTAGCTCCTCTGAGCCCGAGTTAATCACAGAAAACCGACAGCACCTGTCAAGATGACTCAATAATACAAATAGCTTCTTGGACCTAGCTCGAGTAGCAGACCGAGTTCAGACCTCTGGATGCAACAGACGAACGCGCCTGATGATTCTGAATTGGTTTCTGTAACTATCAGCTCTGTAGCTGTCCTACAGCTCGAGTTAAGTACAAAAAACCGACAACGCCTGTCAAGATGACTCCAAGCGGCCGATCCCACCGCAACGCTTTTTGGCAATAAAAGATACCCGATCGGGCTGAGATCAAGACGGCGAGCGGGAATAAGATCCAATATGGTGAAAAAAATACTAGAGCTCTAACGAATGGTTGCATTTCGAGAACAAAATTTTCAACCGACCAAGTCACCAAAAGGTCCGTCGAGATTGTTCTTGCCAACTAGCTCTTCAGCGCCCCGGAACTGGGCGCCGGCGGTAAACCGTCAACCTGGTGTTTGCGGTCTTTTGCGGACGGTCGATTCGAGCCTCCACGGAGGCAGACCGAAACACAAAGCAACTCAGAACAGAGCCTGAGAGCAAACGCTGAGCGCACTAACAGCGAAGCTGTACAGCAATGCCCAAGAGCGTAAATCCCACTAAGAGTCAACTAAGAAAAGTAAGAAGATGCAGAGCTGTACAAACAGCAAAGCAAGAAGCAGTGAGAGACCATACAGTAACCACTGGTTTATACAGCGATTACCGTCTCAGCACCACTGAAAGACCATGCACGTGAAACATGACGTGAATGCAACAAAGAATAAGGAATGAATTGAAAATCAAATGTAAGCAAAGAGAGCGTAACAAATCCACTTATGAGACCTGCCAGCGGAGAGCGGAAGGAAAGCCAGCGGGAGAGCGAGAGAAGCCCAAAGAGCCAAAGCGAGCCCAGGGGCAGAAACAGCGGGGGGAAGAGAGGGGGGGCAGACCAAAACATGCGTGCAGGATCAATCACATGTGCATCATCTGTGCCGTTTCCGATACTTCTTGCCGCTCCGCGTCAATGCACCCCTGGAAGTAGAACTCTGAGGACCCCCTTGTTGCGAATCATCCTCCTCGGAACTTTCAATTCCCATTTGCAGCCTGTATGCATGAAGAGCCTCAGTCCTACGCTGAAACCCCCGTCTCGGGAGTCGGTGTAGCTCACGCCAAAGAGCACTGACATCGACACCGGCAAGGGCCCAGTCCCTGGCAGCTTGACACTCGTCCTCCGTCACTGCTGAACTCACAACTGCATTAGATAGACTCCCAGTCGTGGAACTCCCAGGGTGCGAAGCCATATAATATTTATGATGATAATAATGCAACTGCTCATTCCGCAACTCCTCATTCTGCAACTCCTCACCCTGCAACTCCTCATCATGCAACTCCTCTTTCAGACCACCTGGATCAACAGAAACAGAATGCTCATTCCGCAACTCCTCATTCTGCAACTCCTCACCCTCGTAGAGCTCTCTTCTTGCCCAGCTCCTCGGAACACGTGAAGCAAGCTTAAGCGAGAGCCAACAAACACCAAAAAATCGGTCGCATACAAATAGTTTTGCGGACTTAGCTCGAGAAGCAGACTCTGTTCAGAGCTCTAGATGCTTCAGCCAAACGCTCTTGATAATTCTGTATCGGTTTCTGTGCGTACAACAGACGCACGCGCCTGGTGATACTCAATCAGTTTATGTGCGTACCAGCTTTGTAACTCCTCTGAATCTTGGGTTGAGTACAGAAAACCGACTTCACTGGTCAAGATGACTCGACTAACACAAATAATTTGACGGACCTAGCTCGAGTCCAGACCGAGTTCGGGCCTCTGAATGCAACAGACGAACGGGCCTGATGATTCTGAATCAGCGGCGGATCGCCACAGGTGTACGTCTGGCCAAAAAGGACATATGCCAAAGAATCCTCCTTCCAGTCCATCCCTGCCCGTCTGAGTGGTACCGTCATCATACCGATCATATGTTGTAGCTGGAGTTGCGACGCAGCACAGAGCGTAACATTGTCCGCCCACAAGAGGTGGTGTACAAGAGCACCATCCGCCCCCTCCCCTTCCAGTCGGACACCGTATCCTGAGGTATCCCAAGTCTGAATCACAGATCCCCAGATGGCCTCCAAGACGATATTGAAGAGTATAGGGCCTTCCTTACCTCCCGTTCGGACCGATTTATTGTATCTCACCTCATCGCCGCACACGTTCTGATACTCAAAGGTAGCAATGTTACCCAGCATGGGCTCCACAATGGCTCATGAGGCACACAGGGTACTTAAGGTACAGCATGGCCTTGATGATAGTGTGTAGTGTGACATTATCGAACGCCTTGTGCATGTCCAAGACCCCCACGTGCATAGACTCCGCCCTCCCCCACACATTAGCATATCTAGTAAGATGTGATAGTGGTGCCGTGACGTTAGTGACCTTCCGATCCTTCTCAAACCCGTATGTGCACAGCCGTCGGTTCACAGGAAACGCATCAATAAACTGCAAAACACATGCCATGTACCATTTACTCATCACGCTGAGCAGGCAAATCCCTCTGGTGTTGGAGAGTCGCGTAGCATCCCGCATCTTCGGCACAAGTTGGATACTGAGCTGCCTCCACGTCTCAGGGCTAGAGGCTCCCCGCTCGAAAATCCTCTGGAAAGCACGCCGCACAGACAAGAGGCTCCTCCACGACAACTCACGGATGACCCCAGCAACGATTCCATCGCTACCGGGTGCCGTGCCAGGCTTCAAAGACGCACGAGCCTGCATGAGCATACCCATCGTGATGACTCTTTCCTCCACCCCACGGTCGTTGTGTCTGAGCTCCTGAAAGGCCTCCAAAGTCCGTTTTTCCTCCTCCGAGTTCGTGTAAGATGCCGTCGCATACCTAGTGATCTCCGTACTCCACCTAGTCCTGTCCATTGTCAGCACACCCTCACACTCCAGCTCCTTGAGGATACACCGAGAGGTCTTACTGGATCACTTGTGGTCCTGCAGGAGCTGGTTCCTTCTATGTTGCCTCAGGGCCCTCCTCCTACGCAGTAGTTGTTTGCGAGTATTCCCAAGGGCCCCACGCCTGATGGCAGACTCCACCTCTATGAGCTCCCTGGGCCTCAGAATAGGTTTGCAGTTGGGGCGCCCCTTAGTGTGGTCCACAAGCTTTGCCGTCTCCAAGAGCACCCGTCCGACCTGTTGTAGGTCCGCCCCTACCGTGTCAGATGCAAGCCCCTCGATCGACACATCCGCAAGCACACGAAACATGTTCCTCGCCGTGTCATCCGTCGGCTGCCAGCCAACCATGGACACAAGGCGAGGTGGCAAAGCTGGGCGCCTGATCTCCGTAGTCTTGAGAGCTACCCAGACCAGAGCATGATCACTATAGGCACTGACTTTTGCACGTATACCTGGCGAAGCATTGATGGGTTCCACAAACTGGACCTGGCATCTCATTTCCTGGTGAGCTCGTGCCTCATCCGCGCACCAACGTGTAGGGATGAGTATGTAGCCAAGCACACGCTGCACATGTGTGGAACAATAAGGTACGTGTGTGATACGTCGAGCTCCATATGTGTTCGCCGCACAGATCCCCCACGTGCTCATGAACCTCATAAGCATGTCCCTCCTCTCTGCATGGTAGTTCGCCTCATCCCTCCTCCCGTCCACCTGCATAAGACCTCCTCCCGTCATTCCCAGCATATCTGGTTCGAGTTCCGTCTGAGCATCCATCCCCACCCATGGTATGACTCCAGCCTGTGTAGTTTGAAACATAGTAACACTGCACTTTGTAAGTACATCTAGGTATTCCCCCAAGTGGTCAACATCACGCATCACGCATGGTAGATACACTGATGTAACTAGAGCACCCCTGAATTCGACACACGCAAATCGTACCCCACTCCGTCGTGCAATCACACGTGGTGCCCAATCCCTGCACCATGCAACAGCCGCCTTGGAGCAGGAGCTATAGTAAATCTCCCATCCACATCTATTGAAAGTATTTGCACTGGTATGTTCACACTCTTGCAAGCACACCACTTGAATTGACCTGGCTTCGCACGCAGCGACCAGGTTAGGTACCTGACCGTCGGACATCTTCTGCACATTCCAGGTTGCGACGACGGTCTCGGTCGCAGCCCTACCGCCCCGTCAATGATCAGGGCTCCGTAGTGTCTGAAGAAACTGTACCTGGTTAATATCAGGCTCGACGTGTGTCAAGTTGCCGCCGTATAGGTTCCATCCGTTTGTCGGTCCCCATTCTGCAATCAACGTCTTTTGTGTAGTATCCTCAGCATTCGGTATATACCACATATATGTCATCGGCGGACCCGTCTCACCTCGAAGAATAGCCGTCGCATTGCCCTTGATATCAGAAAATAGTGCTTGAAACCTCCCCACCGCCCGAACATGTTCTATCTTCCATGGCTGGCATTCAACTTGAAATCGCACATTGGGAGGCAATGAAGTGAGTCCCCGCCTGTAGTCATCCTCCCACACACGTTTCGCTTGCCATAGGATGTCAGAGGATGTCCCTGGCTTGAAATAGATCCTACCCCTCGTGTACGGCCAATATATACCAGTATTCTCCTGAACCGTCCGATCCAAGTCCAGTGCCACCCTCTGTGTAGCATCAATTTGTTTAGAATCAATAAGACCATTCATCGCCGTCGTCAGTGCCTCCTGTGAAAGAGCCTCCCGTTGACGTATCTCACGGTTCCTCCATCCCTCCCTTGAAACCCATCCCTTGAACTCAGCATAACGTGGATTCCAAGCTGGATCGTGCCTGTCCGTACCCACCTTCGTGGATCCACTTGCTACCGACATCCCGTCCCCCTGCTTGAGCTTCTGAACTTCATTGGTGAGGTCCTGGATCGCCGACTCTGTTTTCGAGACCCTGGAATCCAGAGATGTTTTAAGACCGCCCATTTCCGTACGAATAGAGTTCCTAAACGATTGCATGTCTGCCGTCATAGTCTGTTGACCCGTCATGATAAATCGAAACATCTGTTCAATGTCAAGGCCAGCTTCCTGGGCAACCTCATTCGCACCTAATGTTTGTCCCGCACCTTCTCCTTCTCCTTTCCCTCCTCCTTTGACATTACGAGCACGGACAGCTCTAGCAAACGCACCATCCCCATCATCAATTGTCATGCCCTGGCCCGTCGGATGCAAGCCTGGAGCACCTGAAACTGAAGAACCTGTTGGCATCGCAGGTGCAGCACCTGAAACTGAAGAACCTGCTGCAGCCATCGTTCTTTTGTGGCTGCGCAAGATATTGAAATCGTAACCTTCACCCTGCACGAAGTGGTTGCGCAAGATATTGAAATCGTAACCTTCACCCTGCACAAAAGGTACTGTTGGTGTGAGCGATGGCAGACAGATAACAGCTCTCCTGTCACTTCGAGGCGCCCCGACCTGCCTGGCAAGAAAGTCCAAATCAGCGTGACTGAAGTCGGATCCCCAGCGCCCCAGTCCGTCCGTCTTTGCAAGTAAGAAGACAAGAGACATATACAGCAACAACGATAACAATAACAAGTGCAGGCGGCCTGACACCAAACAAAGATATAAAGTGCAGCGGCCTAGCTGACCTCGATCTCGCTGAACCCGAAGAAGACGATGAAGGCAGCGATGGCAGCCGCGCCGCCGCCCCGCGGCGCCGCCCCCCCCACACACGCTAGACGCCTGTGGGATCCAGACGCCTTGATCCAGACGCCTTGAGCCAAAACCCGGAGAGCGAAGAGACCCTCGGGGACGGGAAATCTTTCCTGGGGAGCTCCGGGGGGCTCTCCTGAAGCGCTTCTGAAGCGCTGGCAGGCACGCTTCCATGCGTGCCTGCACGCGCGCAGGCACGCATAGACGCGTGCCTGGCAGCGCTCCCGGACCCGCCACCGGGACGGGCGAGTTGCTGCGGCGGACGCGGCTGCCGTGGAGGAGCTCCTGGCAGGCACCACCATCGTCTTCTTCTCTGAAACCCTATAGCTCTCAGCGAACTCCCCGGGAATCTTCCTTCGCGCGTTCAGAGGAGCGCTGTGCAAGAAAAGAGCTCCACGAGGTGCCCGGCGGTAACCTGCTTGACGGTTCACCGCCCGTTCCCACTAAGCTTCCAGCAACTAGCTAAGGGGAACTCTACGAGTTATGGGAACCGGCGGTAAACCGTCAACCTGGTTTTTTGCCTTTTGCGATCTGTCTAACGGCTGCCAAAAGCAGCCACAGGTCGTTTCTTAAGCCTAACCCTACGGGCGAAGTTACGGGTTACACTAAAGATGGCCTCGCAGAGGCTCGATAAAGCTTCGAATTCAGTGTTCATGGCAGAATATTGGGGGGAAGGCCAAACGCCTTCGATTTGATCAGCACCCATTGTGGTCTATCCAGAAAGGCAAAGCTCCCAGATATTGAATGAGATGCCGATGCTTTGATCAATCCCTCCAGCCACCAACCTGCCCCTGCTTTATCCTTATCGACTCCACCGTCGAAAGCGCCCCGAAGGGCATAAAGGTCATACTCCTGTAGCTCGTGTGTCCTATCATACTCTATATCTCTGACGCGTGCAATGTGAGTTAATTCATCCGCCCTCTGATTTCCCTCCCGATAGACATGCTTACCTATGTTTCCTCCGACCGTGGCTCCGACAACGTTAAACTCTTCATGCAACTCGTGAAACTCATGTTGTATTTCGGCAATCTGTCTGGCATATGTTCGGTTTTGGATATTCCACTCCCCGTTTAACCACTTGATCGTGGCCATGTTATCTCCCTGGATCTCCACTGGCAAACCTCGTGCAAGCCCCTGCTTGTACTCCCACCAGTCTGTCATCGTCGCGAAAACATGTGCGAGCCTCTTGGCCTGCTTTGTATTCGCCGCCCGTGTTGGTGCCTCCTCCTCCTCCCAAGTGTTTGGTCCCACACGCTTTCCCTTTTCCTGCTTAAAGTGTCGATCGAATGCAAGTCCAGTCATTTGTTTGATATGCTCCATCCATGCTTTCCGCGTCTCCTCATCATGTGTCAAGCGTTTCCAATACTCATCTCCCCGAAAAACTTTCAAATGTCGCATGCCACGATGTCTGACCTATTGCCTGGCAATCAATCCTCCGACGTTTTTCTGACACTTCTGGGTTATTCCAGCTTTTACTCAAAAACCTGATCGCTTCATTGTACAAGTCCCGTCTCTCCGCCCAACGTTTCATACCATGGAACATCGCCAACGTCGCTGTCATAAAACTGCGGCACACGCTTGTTGATTCACGCCAAGCTCCAGAATTCTGTTGAATGCAAGCAGCACCTGTCGCAATGTCCGCCGTCTTCAAGAAAGAGCAACAATCCGTATTCCACTCCCATTGCTTCTGCAAGTACAACTCTGCAAGGCTGGCGTGTTTTTCCCGAAACTTATCCCTGGCAAGATTATATGCTCTGACATTGAAGCTGAACCATGTCTCATTGGCCTTGTTCCGCACTCCAACTATTTTTACCAAATATCGTCCCTCAAACTTGTGAATATCTTGCAATGCCGATTTGTCGATGCTCGATCCTTCAACACTGCACAAGAAAGTGCTCTGTACTTTGCTCACATAGTATCCCATTTCAACCTGGTTTTTTGCATTTTGCGATCTGTCTAACGGCTGCCAAAAGCAGCCACAGGTCGTTTCTTCAGCTTAACCCTACGGGCGAAGTTACGGGTTACACTAAAGATGGCCTCGCAGAGGCTCGATAAAGCTTCGAATTCAGCGTTCATGGCAGAATATTGAGGGGGAAGGCCAAACGCCTTCGATTTGATCAGCACCCATTGTGGTCTATCCAGAAAGGCAAAGCTCCCATATATTGAATGAGACGCCGATGCTTTGACCAATCCCTCCAGCCACCAACCTGCTCCTGCTTTATCCTTATCGACTCCACCGTCGAAAGCGCCCCGAAGGGCATAAAGGTCATACTCCTGTAGCTCGTGTGTCCTATCATACTCTATATCTCTGACGCGTGCAATGTGAGTTAATTCATCTGCCCTCTGATTTCCCTCCCGATAGACATGCTTCCCTATGTCTCCTCCGACCGTGGCTCCGACAACGTTGAACTCTTCATGCAACTCGTGAAACTCATTTTGTATTTCGGCAATCTGTCTGGCATATGTTCGGTTTTGTATCTTCCACTCCCCGTTTAACCACTTGATCGTGGCCATGTTATCTCCCTGGATCTCTACTGGCAACCCTCGTGCAAGTCCCTGTTCGCATTCCCACCAGCCCGTCATCGTCGCGAAAACATGTGCGAGCCTCTTGGCCTGTTTTGTGTTCTCCGCCCGTGTTGGTGCTTCCTCCTACTCCCAAGTGTTTGGTCCCACTCGCCTTCCTTTCTCCTGCTTAAAATGTCGATCGAATGCAAGTCCCGTCCTCTGTTTGATATGTTCAATACATGCTTCCCGCGTATCCTCATCATGTGTCAAGTGTTTCCAATACTCATCTCCCCGAAAACTTTCAAATGTCGCGTGCCACGATGTCTGACCTATTGCCTGGCAATCAATCCTCCGTCGTTTTTCTGACACTTCTGGGTTATTCCAGCTTTTACTGAACACCCTGATCGCTTCACTGTACAAGTCCCGTCTCTCCGTCCAACGTTTCATACCATGGAACATCGCCAACCTTGCCGTCATAAAACTGTGACACACACTTGTTGGTTCCCGCCAAGCTCCAGAGCTCTGTTGACTGCCAGCAGCACCTGTCGCGATGTCCGCCGTCTTCAAGAACGAGCAACAATCCTTATTACACTCCCATTGTGTTTCTGCAAGTACAACTCTACCAGGCTGGCGTGTTTTTCACGAAACTTCTCCCTGGCAAGATTATATGCTCTGACATTGAAGCTGAACCATGTTTCATTGATCGTTTTTCGTACACCAACTATTTTTACCAAACAGCGTCCCTCAAACTTGTGAATATCCTGCAATGCCGATTTGTCGATACTCGATCCTTCAACACTGTACAAGAAGGTGCTCTGTACTTTGCTCACATACTTATCCCATTTCACCGTCCAGGGCACCGACCGACATCGATACAAACTGATATCTTGAAAGAACGCATGCTGAGCTTTCTGAATCCGATACTGCACATCCAAGTGTGTCCTCATTCGAGTGTGCAGCCGAACGCCCAAGAAGGCAATCTCCTGCACTCGCGGAACGAAGAGTGTCTCCACCAAGTCGGTGGACGAGCCCGCACCCCCATTCTGGGACAAGGCCAGATCGGTCATCGGTTGACCAGCACCCGCATGCTCAGACAATTCGTGCACACTGCAAGCTGAGGCAACAGACTGCACACTACAAGCTGAGACAACAGGCACTCTTATCGACGACAACGAAGACACACGAGCATGGAGAGAAGCCGTTGGCAATGGCAAGTGCGACAGAACAACAGGCACTCTTATTAACGACGACGATGGCACACGAGTATGAACACCTGGCATTGGCGTTGGCAAATGTGCATAAGAAAATGACGTTGGCGCTGTCAAAGGCGATTGGGCAACTGGCATGTTTCTGTTCAGCGTAGCTGTCTGATATGTCTGTTCAGCGTAGCTGTCAGATATCTTGCTCAGCGTAGCTGTCGGATATGGCGAATGAAGGTGTGATTGCGGCGCTGGCAACTGCGAATGGAGAAGTGATGTTGACGCTGGCATATAAGAATGAGGAAGTGGTGTTGGTCCTGTCAATGGGGTTACTCTCGCAGCTGATTCCCAAGATGTGATCGCCGTTCTCTGTCTTTTCGCTCCTTGTTCAAAAGATTTGGTCGGCATTTGAATATCCAACGCATCTGCATCAAAGTCTACCCCAAACGTCGCTAACTCAATCGAACTGGGTTTCCATTCGAAGCCCCATTCACGTATGGATATCGTCAGTTCCTTCATCATCGTGAAAATCATCTTCTTTCCCTCCTGTCGATCACCTTGGGCGAAGATGAAAAAGTTATCCGCCCAGATCGCATGACTGAGACTCTGGTGTACCTCCATCTCCTGGGAGCCTTCGATAGTGCGAGAGCTGGCTCCAACTTCAGCCTCGATCGAATCTGCATACGCCCTCGGTCTCTCGATGTTGTAGCCGAGGCCCCTCTCTTTCCACGAGTGCACTGGCGGGCCAATCATCGCAATCGTGACTAGCACAAATAAGATGGGGCTCTCAACCCCTCCCGTCCGAACACAGGTGTCCCACGGCACTGTTTCGCACTGGGTACTCTGGAAATTTGCCGTCGCCGTGTTTCTCAGCATCGGCTCCAAGATAGCATACTGAAAAGAAGCAGGAAACCCCAGCTCTCTCATTGCTTTCACACATGTCGTAAGTCGAAGGTGATCGTACGCGCAACTGCAGAGCCAAAAGCTCTGGCCCTTCCCCCAAATCGAGGCACGTTTACCGATATGTTTAATCATCGAGGTGACCTCCGTCGTTTTTCTCCCAGACACAAACCCATATACATTCACCTCGGGACCCAAGTTTTTGGCCAGGAACCTCTCCAGGACCACAACCAGGGAAAGCGAATACCACTTAGTTAAGCATGAAGAAACTGCAATCGCTCTGGTATCCTCCAAACTCGTAATCTTCTCACTCTTGGGGATGAGCGTGAGTACTATCCTGCGCCAGTCCTCTGGCGCGTGCTCCCGCCCCTCATATATCGCCGAAAACGTCTTAAATATCTCCTGAAGGTTCCCGAAGCCTAGAGTCTTCAGCATGCTAACCGTGATCCCGTCCTCCCCCGTCTGCTTGCCCACCGACAGTCTGGATCTGGCATCCATCATCGCACTAGAGTCGAAAGTCAACCTGATGGTGTCCGTCTGGGCCTGGTCCCTGAGCTCCTCCATCACCTCCTCCGTCTCCCTCCTGATCTGCTCATTCGTAAACTTCCCCTTGGTATGCTCATACAGTGCCGAACTCCATGTTGTTTGATCCTCCTCCATCCTCCCATTGATGTTTAACTTAGTGATCATCTCGGTCCTGGTTTTCTTCTTTGATCTGCTGGCATACTTAAGCATGGCACACTTTAGGGCATTCTTTTCCTTTCTCAACTGTCGGTTTATCTCTTTCCTCCCCTCCTCGTCCTCCCATTGTTTCAACCTTTTGGCTCTTTCCAGGGCTTTGTGTTTATCTGACTTCTGAGGCACCTCTCGAATCATCTGCTTCGTCGGGATCCCCTCCGCCGCACCTAGCATCACCTCGGACAACTTACCTGGTGGCACGTAGTCCCCCTCCCCCCGCTCCGTCACTAACCTGTCGTAGTTCTGGGCTGAGAACAATCTGCGGCCTGGCTCGGTCTCTGGCTCCCATTTGGGGCGCATGGGTCGCCTCGTTTTTGCTCTCGGTGCCGGGCGGATCGACACGGGCAACTCCAGCAACACCGCTGCATGATCCGACGTCTCATTGCCTGTGTCCCTGACGTCCTGCCACTGAACTCTAGCCCCCCCCCCCACCACGCTGGAGCAAAGATGTAATCGAGCACCTGCGGTAACTTATGTGCACGAGTGAAATGCGTTGGGAGCCGTTCCTGAAACGTGTTCGTCGCCACAAGGTCCAGCTCAACAATAAGGTCAACTAGGGCTTCACGCATCATACGTTTCCTCCTCGTCCTCTCCGTTTCGAAGCCTCCCACCGCCTGTCCCACCTGAAAGTCCGTGCGTGCACCTCCTCCAGTGACCTCCTTTCCTCCTTCACCCCGTACATGTGCAGGCAACTCAACCTTCGCATCTGTCAAGATGGCCACCTCAAAGTCTTTCCCCCCTTCTTGCTCAAACTGCACACGTGCCGCCTGGATCTTCGCCCTCACCAAGTTGGCTAGGGCATTGAACTCTGCCACCGCATTCCTTCTCCCCTCATGTGGAAAGTAAGCCGAGACAACGATAATTTTGCCGACAACGATGAGCACAACCCGATTTGACTGGTTGTCCGTGTATCTAATAGGAACACTCACTCGGAACATGAAACCCGCTAGCTTGTCTTTACTACGCAACAATCTCCATCCCTCTTTTGAAATGATACGCTGGGTAAGGTGCAGGCACTCCTGGAGGCCCACCAAAGCAACACTTCTCCCATGCATTTGAATTCGTTGTATAACTTGAGTTGTTTTGTCTTTACCTGCCCTCCAGACGTTCCAACTCATCAAACTTCCTTTCAGATCACATCTGGAGTGGCCCCGTCAGGCTAGGGCCTCAAGGTCTGCTTTGAACTTTCCCGCTGTGAACGTCGGCATCAGGGCCATCATCGAATCATTGTGAATCGTCCAACCTGCTGTCTCCGTCCACTCCGCAAGCGACACTGGGCGAGTCTGGCTGTCGGGTGCGATCGTGAGGATCTCCGTCAATGGAGGCCCTGCTTTTCCCCTCACCTCTGGCACCTTCTGGGCGACATTAGCGGCGTCCTGGTACATTTGACGATGTTTCCAAATCTCTTTGAACTGACCGATCTTGGCAATGTGTGGGTGCTTCCACGGTGCACTCTCAATCACACACCTGACGTTTGCTCCTGTGAAAGTATCTGGCTTTGACGTCATACCCGCGATGAACGGCCCCTGCGGCAACACGCGAACATGAGGATCTATGCTACGTTTGATCTCCCACAACTGGCTGGAATATGTACCTCGCGTTGCAATCAAACTCACTTTTGATATAAGCGAACGAGTGTTTTGACGGCCCTGATTATCAGTAAAAACTCCCATCATTTCCAAACTGGCTTTCTGATCGATCCTCTGCCTCAAATCATCCGATAAGATAGCCATGACATTATCAATCAGTTTCTCTGCATCGTATGGGGTCAACATTTCTGCCGTACGCATTGGGGGGTCTTTCCAATGAACAACCCATCCTTTGATTTCGATCTTCGATGCACCCCATGCGCCCTGGGCTCCTTTTCCCAATCCTTTTGCCAACCCCCATGCTAAGTTCGAAGTGGTGCCCGTTCCCGTCGAACCTGATGCAATGCTTCCACTCTTTCCCGCCTCCCTTTTGAACTCCGCAAACTGCTTTTGCAAATCGTCCATCTTAATATCTGCTTCATCTTGGCGCCTCTGAATGTTTCCAACCTCATTTTGTAAACTCTTGACCTTACGCTCTGTCTTACGTGTGTTCTTGCTAATTGCTTTGTTCATGTTAAACATCTGTTGCTGCCAATTTACTGGATCAAACTGCTCTCCATCGGAATTGATTGAATCATCCAGTCCATCCATGCCTGCATTTCCTCTTGCTGCGTCCTCTCCCTCATCCCCTGCCCTCCGTCGGCGACGACCATTGGCGGGTGTCACGCCTATTGGAGCTGCTGCTGCTGCTGCCATTGAGGTTGCTGCTGCATCGTTGAGGGCCATATTTCCTACAATGTCAGTCGCAATACTCCACTTTTGCAAAAACTGCGGATCTTCCAATCGACGTCGCTTCTCCTCTTGCCGTTGAATGAAAATCTTGTCCCGTCGCTGGTATTCTGAAACGTGCTCAGGCTCAACAACTGCCGTTGCTCCGAAAAATGATGGTATACAATCGAAACGAAAGATGCTAGCCTCACTCTCCCCACGGAGGCTCGATGCGATCTGGCGTGTTCGTTACCGCTGGGTAAACAAAGCTCAGCCCCCTGATCACTGGCGCACAACTACGAGGAGGTACCCCAGGCAGTCGTAGCTGTACGCGTCCGCGACCTTGAGCCAACACACCTTGAGCCAAAAGCTGGTTACCGCCGGGAACCTCGTAGAGCTCTTTTCTTGCACGGCGATCCTCGGAACACATGATGAAAGCTTCTGGAAGAAGAAACGAAAAACTCTAAAAATCCAGTTTTTTTTTGTTTTTATCCAACGTCGGTTCCTCCAAGTGTTTTGATAGTAATACTGCACCTACGACCTGGGAATTTGACTGGCAGACGCGGAATAACCCATTACAGGTGCGAAAAATCTGGTTCCTCAAAATGAATGGTCAAATATCTTTGAAATCAAAGCACTTGGTTGGGTGTTGGGGTCGGCTACACAGGGCGTCCAAAACCCGGAGAGCGAAGATACTAGCGCCGGCGGTGAACCGTCAACCTGGTCACCGCCGGGAACCTCGCAGAGCTCCTTCCACGCATAAAAGTGCTCAGAATCGAAGCAGACAGCTTCTCGGAGCATTTCTCAAAAAACCTTCACTTTGCATTTTTCGGTGTCATTATGATGTCGGTTCCCGCTAATTCTTGGATAGTCAAACTCTCTCTAGAGAGCTGAGCTGCTCTGAGAATGGAGTTCAGATACTAATGCTCGGCGTAAAAATATGCTTTCTCAGAATAAATGGTCAAACTGGGCGCCGGCGGTAAGCCGTCAACCTTTCTTACCGCCGGGGGATTCGTCGAGCTTCCTGACCATATACTATGTCCAAAGAATTAGCAGAGAACGAATATTTTTTAGCCCGAGCGCTGATAGCAGACTGATCTCAGGCGTCTAGTGATATCCCATTGCTGTGCTGAACACTTCTATTGTTCATCTGCAGCGTGTAGAAAATACCATTAGGGAGAAAATAGCAGAGTACGAATCCGTGTTTGGCGTCTGCGCTCACAACAGACCCAAACCAAGCGTCTAGATGCTTCGCGCCTCATGAGGTCCTTCTGATTTGCCGGCCGAAGAGAGCAGCTCGAGATCAGTGAGAAATTCACCATCATTTGGAAAAAAATGTCGGTCGAATACGAATAGTTTTGTGAAGCGAGCTCGGGTAGCAGACCGAGTTCAGATCTTTCGACGCAGCAGACGAACGCTCCCAATGTTTCAGCTTCAGTTTCTGTGCGCACCAGCTCTGTAGCTCTCCTACAGCCCGAATTCAATACAGAGAATCGACAACATCTGTCAAGATGACTCGAAGAATATGAATAGTTTTGCGGACCTAGCCCGAGTAGCAGACCCAGTTCAGACCTCTGGATGCAACAGACGAACGGGCCTCATGATTGCGCATCAGTTTCTGTGCGCATCAGCTCTGTAGCTCCTCTAGAGCTCGAGTTTTGTACAGAAAACCGACAGTCCCTGTCGAGATGACCCGAGCGATGCGAATAGTTTTGCGGATCTGGCTCGACTAGCAAACCGATTTCAGACCCCTGTATGCAACAGGCGGACGCGCCTGATGTCTCCGAATCGGTTTCTGCGATTTCCAGCCCTGTAGCCCCCCTACAGTTAAGGTGTCGCTACAGGGCTACACAGAGGTTTAACACAAAAATAGGAAAACATACTAAAACCACGAATCGGGGTACGAACGATGTCATGCGTTCGTTCTTGACATTCTTCAGCTGGTTTTCCAACTATTCGACCAAGGCATGCGAATCGGCTCGGCAACTTCAGCACCCACGAGCGCGATCATCGGAAATCCCGCGGGGGGGGGGGCTCGAGTGGCGCATCAGAGCACAGGGTGGTTCCAGAGCAGAAACAATAGTGCCCACGGCGATATTCCCTATGTGGGGCCGTGCGCACGAGAGCAACGTTGGCAGGCCATTCGCGAGGACATCGGTACCTTTCAACATTGCCGATGACACGGCTAGCAGTCGGTCGGGGCGCCTCCCTCGATGGAGCACCCGTCTCAAGACGACGGCTTCACTCCGAAAGCCGCGTCGCGACACCAAAGGCGCTGCGCACCCGGACAGCGCGAACGAGGACAGCTCCGCTACCAAATAAGACTTGGGACGAACGTTGAGCCTGAAACATCAGACTCAGGTTGACCTGGCGAACCTGGCATCTCGTGCATTGCGTGCTTGGGCCGTCGCAACCGCCGCGTTAGTTTGTAAAAAGTAGGAGGAGGAGGAGGAGGAGGTGGAGAGGGAAGGAGAGACGCAAGGGAATGAGGGAGGGGCGGCGAGAGGGAACTGCGCGGAGAGGAGGGTGAAGGGGGGAGGCGAAGGAGAGAGAAGGGAGACGGGGGAGAGAGGGAATGGGGAAGAGAGAGAGGGAGAGGGAAAAAGGGGAGAGGGAGGGGGGGAGGAGGGAGGAAAAAAGGTCGAAAGAGACGAGGGAGGAGCGGGGGGAAAGAGGGGCAATGATAAGTAAAGGCCAAGGGATAAGAAAAAGTAGAGGCCAGAGGGGACGGGCCACGACCTTGCATCAACCCCCCTCCCCATCGCCCTCTCATCCTCCGCCCTCTGCCCTCCCTCCCCCACCTCTCCTTCGTTATTATCGTCGTCCTCGCCCCCCTGGCATTCGCCACCCCTCCTCCGTCTCAGCCTCATCCCTCCTCATCCCTGCCCTCCCCATCCTCCTCGTCACCCTCCACCCTCCGTCTCATGATCCCCCCCCCTCCTTCTTCGCATGTTGTCAACATCTTTCTAGTTGCCATCCTCCCTCGTCACCCCCCGTTCTCTCCGCATCTTGCTTTTCACCGAGTGGGAGCCCTCGGAGGCGCCAAGCGCCACTGTTCAGGAGAATCGAGGCCCCTAGGCCTTCGCTTTCGGCTGCGCGCCGAGCGCCGCCGACATCACCGACAGGAGGACCTCGTTGGCGCCCTCGAAGGTCTCGAGCTTCTGGAAGAGCGGCTTCATCTTGCGGCGGCGGCCCACCTCGCTCCCCGTCTCGTCTTTGAGCGCGTGGATGCAGATGGCCTCCTGCATCGTCCTCTCCGCGATCGTGATCGGGTCGGCCACCACCTTGGCGTCATCGGCTGGCATCGGTGTCTTGAACGTGTTCAAGATGGTCCCGTAATGCTCGAAGTGACTCTCCAATGCATCGTTGCGGGTCTTGAGCTCGTCTCCGTTGAACTCCATCAACGTGGCATCTGCGTGTTTCAAGAGCGCCGCTTTCGTTTTGCTGTTGAAGCCGTCCGCCCACGACGTGCCGTCCCCTCCACCTTTGTACATGGTCTCCAGGCTGGCGAGGGCAGTCAACACGGGCTGATGCGATGAAGTGATCACGCTGTCCTTGTCATCCAGCAGATGGGCTTTGATCCCGAGGGCTTCGCTCACCAATGCGTTCTTCTCAGCTTTGGTCGTGTTCTTGAAAAGCTCAACGAAACGTTCCACGGCCTGGAAGGCCACCCGAAAGGCATTGCGACCGACGCCCTTCTGGATCCTCTCCTTCGTTGTGGCGCCTATCTGGAAGTACTCGTTGATCGTGTTGCGAAGGCTGTCGGTCCACTCCTTCATGAGTTTAGCTTCGCCTGTCGAAATATTGCCGAGATCCCCAAAGACGTCAACCAACCGACACACGAAGCTGACAATATTGAACTGGTGTTGCTCCCTCGGCTTGAATGCGTTGGCATGCGTCATGCAATGGCCAATGGTTGACCGCAATACGGCCCTGCTCTGTTCGTCTAATAACTCAGGTAAGTCGGAGCCGTCGCCGCATGAGCTCTTTGACAGGAGGAAGGTGAAAGCCTCATCCATCGCGTCGACTTCTTTCTCTGGCATTCGATCTCCCGTCAGGTCTTCCTGTATGATTGCAATCAGGCGCTTCAGTGCGTTGACCTTGTCAGTGCGCTCGCTGACAGCCTTCATGTCTGCCCACATTGCCGCCCACGTACTCGACGATGTCGGTAAAGCCAGCTGGGCAACACTGACCACCCTCGACCAATGCGACAATTCCTCACTGGTCGCGCCAGCATGACCCCTAGTAGTCCACCAAATATTGTGCATGTTCTTGATGTTCTCGTCGGCTGTATCGGGAAAGTCATTGATCATCCAGCTTGGCACTTGGTACCTGATCTCGCGCAAGACAGTCGCTTCATCGAAAGCTTGCTGCGCTGTGGCCGCGAAGAAATCGTCAGAAAGGGCTTGACCCTTGTACAAGAACTTCTTCACGGCCTTCATGTTCGGCACGTGCTTCTCGATTCCACCCTTGTACTTGGTGACATCCTTCAGCCGCGCGCCCCAGAAGGGAGATTTCCGCGCGCTTTTGGCAAAGGCACGTTTGCTACTACATCCACGCTTGTTGTCCTTGACATTGATGTTGTTCAGTTCGACGATGCTCTCGAGGCAGTCAACGCCCCCACCGGCCATCATCCGAAAACACTTGTGCACGAACTCCAATTCCGATGCCACGGCGCTCATCTCATCGGGGAGGTTGTCGAGGTCAGCAGTGAGGGAACTCTGCACCTTCCCCGAGAATTCGATCAGGTCCCCGCACTTGTCGCCACCGCCATCGATGAAGTTCCCGACGAAAACGTAGAAGTCGGACAGGAGCTTGGCAGCCTTGTCGAGGTTGGATCCATCCAAGCCTCCGATGGGGCAGACATATGGATCGAACGTCAAGTGGCCCTTCGCCACGGCCAGCACAGCAGTGCACTCGATGACGTCGATCTTGTCATTCTTGATGATCTCCTGAATCTTCCTGTCGTGAAGCTCCTCCTTGAACACAGACGGGAAGTCGACCCCGTTCTCGTGCAGGACGCTGGTCCTCTTCACGATCTCTGTCCACTCTGTCGACCTGGGGCTGTTCTCACAGAACCAATGTGCTGCAACAGCTAGCTGGATGTGGTCCTTGAACTCGTCGTGCAAAGCCGTGAGCCCCTTATCCTTGACAGTCTTCAACGCAGCGTTGGCGAAACGGATCTGCGTGCCGTACGACTTTTTGCTGGCCAGCATCTGCTCGATCGGAAGGGAAGCCTTCTTCCTGGCCACAAGGTCCTGGGGAGTCTCGTTCCTCGGGGCGGCCTGCCTCGCATTGCCAGCGAGCGCCCCGACGACGCTGCGAGCTCCAGAAGGAGTACCACCGCCACTGGGACGACGACCACTTAGTCCTAGACAACTCGCCGCTGCACTCCTCGCATCTGGTGACTGCTTGGGCAGTGGGGAAGGCGCAGGCTCCTGATCATCAATCTCCTCGATCGAGACGCTCTCGGGCTCGCTGTCATTAGCCTCCCCAGGCCCCGCAGGCTGCACTGCTGCTTGCACGGCGGCAGGAGGGCCAACAGCACCGAGGACTGACCGATCATGAATAGGGGCGCCCACCTGCACCAACTTCGCAAGGATCCCCTCCTGGGCCACCGTGCAGTTCCGCATCGCTGTCACAAGCTTATCCTTCTCCATCTCGTCAATCTTGAGCCTGCTGATCTGAACGGCCTGCTGCTCGAACTTCTGCTGAGAAACCTCCAGCTCGAGACGTTTCGAGCTCACGCCGCGCGTCGACTTGACGGCGCATGTAACCCATGGGGCCATCGGGTTCCTCAGAAGCACACCCTTGAACATGGATCCATTTGGTCTCGGAAGGTCCCTCAGCTTGATGTCGCACTCCTCAGGTGTTTTGCCGAAGTGCGATTTGAACTCTGCCTTGGTCAAGCCAACGAGCGAGTAATCAATGTCGATGGAATTGCAGCTCGAAGCAACCACGTCTGTCTGGATGAAGTCTTTGGCATCGCCTCCAATCACCCCTTCCGCGATAGCCCAGTGCTCGCCGACGTCCACATCTTTGTCATTCTTCATCTGGGCCACCTCCTCGAAAGATCCAAGGTGTGAGAAGCAATCGTTGTAGATGCCCCAGCATTTACTGCACGCAGGTCCCTTCGGCAACTTGGTGCCAGTGCCCTTTTGCGGTGCATGTGTCGGCCCAGGTAACTCCAGACATATTACTAGTCAGTAGCAAGCAAGCTGAGCACGTAAACACTGTAAGAACCCTCTGCCGTTTGGAGGAGCCCTCTGCTCCTGAGTCCGCCCTCTTAGACATTGAGCGGCGAGCAGGCTGAGTCCGCGAACGAATCCGACAGCGCCTCCGGGTGGCGCAACCGACCTGGCCACTCAGAAACCCTGGCACCCAGGAGGGTAGATAGGGCCGTCCAAGACAGGAAGGGTAGGGCCGACCAGGGGATGCCCAAACGAAAATGGCAGGGCCGTCCAGGACAGGAAGGGCACGGCCGCCCAGGGAGAGGAAGGGCAGGGCCGTCCAGGGCAGGGCCGTCCAGGACAGGAAGGGCAGGGCCGACCAGGAAGGAAGGGCGCTCGGCGTCAACGGGCATGCAGTTCGAACACTCAGTGACCCAGGCCAACGCACTGCGCACACTTTGTCCCTAGGCCCCTGGGGAAGGTGGTGATTCGCCGATGGCGGCTAGGACGATATATGGAAATATGAACTGATGGAAGGTTACGAGTAACCGAATGCTATGACAGCGGCAACCACCTGCAACCCATGGCTACTGTTCAGAGGGCCTGTGACACAAAGAGCACGAATGATTGGCGAAGACCGCCTGTAAGGGTAGCGGCTGTCCCTGCTGCTCTCGCCCCCTCCCCTCGTTCGGTTGCTCATGACCCGTGTTAGGGTCCTGCTAGGGACATGACAGGGTCCTACTGGGGTCCTGATAGGGCCCTGCCAGGCGCCTGCAAGGGTCCTAGGAGGATCCCGCCAGGGTCCTACCAAGGCCCTGCTAGGGTCCTGCTGGGGCCCTGCTCGGGGCCTGCTGGTGACTACTACGGGCCTACCAGGGTGCTGCTAGGGCCCTGCTGGAGACCTGCCACTCCTCACAACAAAACACCTCCTCCTCCTCCCCCTCCTCACCCTTCCCCCCTCCATCCCCTTCCCCCCCATCTCCCCCTCCCGTTGCTCACGCGCCCCCCTCCTCCTCCCCCCCCCCCCCCCCCCCCCCCACCCACCCACCCACCCCCCACCCACCCCACCACCACCCCACCCCACCCCACCCCACCCGCCCACCCCCCCCCCACCCCACCCCACCCCCACCCCCCACCCACCCCCACGGCGCGCAGCGACGCTGGGCCCCGCAACCCTGGAAGCGAGGAAGGAGAGGAAGAGGATGAGGAGGAGGAGGGGGGGGGGAGGGAGAAGGAGGAGGGGGGAGGAGGAGGGAGGAAGGGGGAGGAGGAGGGGTGAGGGAGAAGGAGGTGGACTCGGTGGAGGAGGAGGAAGAGGGAGGAGGAGGAGGAGGAGGGGGAAAGGAGGAGGAAAGCCCATCGCAAACGCACGCACTTGTCTTCTTCCCGACGCTCCAAGACGGCCCAAGAGGCCGACCGCCCTCAGACGGCCCAAGAATCAGCCCCCTAAGAACGCACCAAGACGACCCAAGGGAGCGCCAAGATGGCCCAAGCGGCGCCCAAGACGGCCAGAGAAGGCCCCAAGACTGTCCACGCGCAGAGGAGCCCAGCGTAAAATATCCGCCGCCTGTCCAGTAGACAAGCGAAAGCGTGATGCCCGCGTGCGTCCATTAGAACGCGTTTGTGCTGCTACATGTTAAGGCTTGCGGAAAAAACTGCAGCGCGCCCCATGGAGCGCGATGGGCGCGGACGCGAGCAGGCGCTGGCACGTGCGCGTGACAAATATCGCGCATTGCCGATGCGCGTTCGCACCACCGGGGCAACGAGACGCTGCAAACGACAAGCAAGTGCAATGTAGGGTGCGTCGTTGAGTTCTACACCGTACGATGGCGACGCGCGGGCGCCGATGCCATGCGGGGTAAAACGAACCTACGGTGGCGCGCAGGCGCCACCACGTGCCCGCGCGCGCGCCCGCGCGCGCGCCAGTTCACGCACCCACCCCGCCCACTCGCACCTCACCGCCCCCGTCCCCCCCCCCCGCCCCTCCCTCCCAGCCTCAGACCCCCGCCGCGTTCTGCCCTGCGAGCCTCCATCGCCAAAGTGACTCGCCAGATGCAGCGAGGCGCTCTCTGTTCGACCGTCGACGGCGCGCGCCAAGAGGCGCTGCCAGGGGCGTATCGCCAAGAAACGCCTGGGCCATGTGGTCGACGAGGCGCTTCCCTGGCGCGTGGGCCGCGACGCAGTTGTCACCGCCCACGCCAGGCTTCGCGCAGCCCGTTGGCCAGGCCGCTTACCCTGCCCTGACCCCGCTGCCACTTCGCAAGGGCGCAAGGGCCAGGCCCCAATGCCCCGCCCTTGCGGCCCGCGGTTGTAAGGCTCACGCGAGAAAGCTGCGGGCAGCGCGCAGCGCCCGTATACACGAGCAGCTCGCCGCTGAGGGTCAACGCGCGCACTTCGACGCATGCGCTCGGCGGCGACAAGCTGCAGGCACAGCGCCCAGCGCCTATTACAGGAATTCGGTGGCTCGACGTCGGCGACCATGGCGTCTCGACGCACGCGCGCGTGCGAGACGACACCAGCGCCAAGTCCATGGTTGATGGTAGGCGGCTTTGTCGACGCACTGCGCCCCCCGCGCTCTGCGTCCTGGGCGCGCCGCAGAAGGGCCAAATGGTCGAACAGCGAATGGCCACCGCAGTGGCGTGGTCGCGGTCTCGATCGCGAAGTGTCGCGGTCCAAACCACGTTAAGCACGTTGCTCGGCGCATCGCGCCACACGCGCTTCAGACACCGCTTTCACAGCTCGGCTCGGAGCCCGCAGATGAGCGGCGAGGGCGTCGGGCAAGACCCCGCGGGCGATGGCCCGAAGCTCCAACCCAGCGGGCATGGCCGCAAACGATGGCAAGAAACAACGCGCTCGCTGGGCAGCACACTCGGCCCTGCGCGCGAGGCCAGCGGCGTTCGCCGTCGCCCTGGCGCCAGAGTCAGCGGACGCAGGCTCGTGGCTGAGAGCCAGGCGCTGCGAGCGCTGCTGAACCTTCAACGCTCGGCCCCGATGGCACTGCGCCCGCGTGTCACGACGCGCGCCCACGGACTCGGCCATTGGCCTCATGGCCCAGCACAACTGCCCCCGCCGAGCGATGACCAATGGCCAAGGCGAAGACGTATCGAGTCACTGCTTGGAGAGCAGGCACCTCCACGCAACCCGTCGCTCAAGGCTCGAACGGACGCGCGCAATTATTACAATCGTTGCCGCGATCCGCAGCCGCGCCCCTATGCCGAGGGGTGGGGGATATGCCATCGGCACCCTCAGCCGCGGTGCGCGCCGCCAAATCCAACTCGCCGCACCGTGACAAGGGCGGCATTCGTACACGATGGCGCTGCGCGCACGTGAAGGCCAGGACGCTCGCGCGGATGTGACATTATGGATCAGCCCCACGGACGCACCGCGCAGCTCGCGAACACTCGGCCCGCTGCCCGCGGGGCGCCGCGCAAGGCACACGGCGTGCCGCCCCAGGCCCGCCCCTCTGACACGCAGCCACGCGTCGCCGAGCGCGGGCCGCAGCCGCGCACCTTGCGGCAAAGCCCGAAGCCAGCGGCCCCGCATGCTGCTGCCCAGGGCAAGCCCCCCCCCACCACCACCACCACCACCACCACCCCCAGCCCAAGGCCGCCGCCCCGCTGGCCGAGGGCTCCGTCTGGCAACCCACTGCTGATGCCGCAACCCTGCGCGAGCCGCCCAAAACAAATAGCCCGCACCGCAGCAGCAAACCATTGACACTCCCACCACCCCTCCCCAACACACTCTGCTCGTGCCACCTCCCTCTCTCGCATCGCGCCCCGCGCCCACCCGCCTCCCGCCCCCCCCCCCGCGCCCCCCCTCCCCCCCCCCCCCCCCCCCCCCCCCGCACCCCACGCGCGCACTCTCTCCATCGCTCTCCATCTTCCTCTTCCGCTCACAAGCACCAGCCCCCCATGGACTCCAGCCCCCTGCCCCGCATCCCCACATTCGGGAGAGGCGGATGGCGGCAGGCGCGCGCGGAATTGGGGGAGGGTGGGGGGGGAGCTGGGCGGGTCATGGCTGAGGGGGTTATCGGAACCCTGGCTGGCTGGCGCAGCACCGCAGCCCAACTGGGTGGCTATGGGGCACCTTACGACGCGATGTGAGTTCCTGCCGCCCGCACACCTTCCCGCCTCTCCCACCGCCCCCCCGCCGCCCCCCGCCACACACGCACGCACGCGCGCGCACACGCACGCACACGCACACACACACACACACACACACACACACACACACACACACACACACACAGACACACACACACACACACACACACACACACACACACACACACACACACACACACACACACACACACGCGCGCGGGCACAATCTGCCGCCCCAAAGCACCTGCCCCAACCCCCACCCCACCACCCCACCCCACCACACCCACCCACACCACTTCATCCCTGCCCACCAACCCACCCATCACCACCCCGCCCCTCGGGCCCCTCCCTATTCCGGAGAGGGGGGCGGTCATGTGCGCGTGGGGAAAGGGGGGTGAGGGCGGGCCGGTGGTGGCGGACACAAATGCTGAGGGCTCGCGAGACGCGGGCGCGTGGGTGGTGGACTTCGCCAGAATCCTGAGGGCTCGGGGTGGGTATGGGGGTACTTTGCAAAATTCGAAGCTCCCCGCTGCTGGTGGCGCATGAGACCTCTGCCAACAACCTGAGGGCTCGCGGGACGCGGAGCGGCGGGGGGGGGCTTGCAAAAATCCTGAGGGCTCTGGGGGGGTACTTTGCAAATTTTCGGAGCTCCGCGCTGCTGGTGTAATACAATTGTACAGCTGCGGTGCTATTATGGGCGCCAATACCCACGACACGCAATGGTTCCACACGACTGAATCGACGAATGGTCTGGGTTCGCTGGCGCTCGCCGCTACTCTTAAATTGTGTATTTTTTACTTGCAGCGCCAAGTACAAAAATTAGCCTGGCGAAGGACATAACCATATGCAGCTGCGAGTACCGCACGGATATGAGACGAAGGAAGGGGCACGCAAACTAGGCCCCTCTTCTCATAGGCACCGCGCCACTGGGGCCTTCGGTGGAGCTCCCTATGGGGCCACGAAGCGTGTGAAGCGTGTGCCGAAATTGGTGGTGAGGAGGCATGCGGACCCTGCCACTGGGGCCTTCGGTGGAGCTCCCTATGGGGCCACGAAGCGTGTGAGGGGTGTGCCGAAATGTGTGGTGGGGAGGCAGGCGAACGCAGCCACTGGGGCCTTCGGTGGAGCTCCCTATGGGGCCACGAAACGTGTGAGGGGTGTGCCGAAATGGGTGGTGGGGAGCCACTGGGGCCTTCGGTGGAGCTCCCTATGGGGCCACGAAACGTGTGAGGGGTGTGCCGAAATGGGTGGTGGGGAGGCATGCGAACGCGGCCACTGGGGCCTTCGGTGGAGCTCCCTGTGGGGCCACGAAACGTGTGAGGGGTGTGCCGAAATGGGTGTGCGGGACGCATGCGGACGGCAGCACTGGGGCATTCGGTGGAGCTCCCTGTGGGGCCACGAAACGTGTGAGGGGTGTGCCGAAATGGGTGTGCGGGACGCATGCGGACGCAGCCATGGGGCCTTCGGTGGAGCTCCCTATGGGGCCACGAAACGTGTGAGGGGTGTGCCGAAATGGGTGGTGGGGAGGCATGCGGACCCTGCCACTGGGGCCTTCGGTGGAGCTCCCTATGGGGCCACGAAACGTGTGAGGGGTGTGCCGAAATGGGTGGTGGGGAGGCATGCGAACCCTGCCACTGGGGCCTTCGGTGGAGCTCCCTATGGGGCCACGAAACGTGTGAGGGGTGTGCCGAAATGGGTGGTTGGGAGGCATGCGAACGCAGCCACTGGGGCCTTCGGTGGAGCTCCCTATGGGGCCACGAAACGTGTGAGGGGTGTGCCGAAATGGGTGGTGGGGAGGCATGCGAACGCATCCACTGGGGCGTCGGTGGAGCTCCCTATGGGGTCACGAAACGTGTGGAGGGTGTGCGAAATGGGTGGGGGGAAGCATTCGAACGCAGCACTGGGGCCTTCGGTGGAGCTCCCTATGGGGCCACGAAACGTGTGAGGGGTGTGCCGAAATGGGTGGTGGGGGCATGCGAACGCAAGCCACTGGGGCCTTCGGTGGAGCTCCCTATGGGGCCACGAAACGTGTGAGGGGGCTGCCGAAATGGGTGTGGGAGGCATGCGACGCAGCACTGGGGCCTTCGGTGGAGCTCCGATGGGCACGAAAGTGAGGGGTGTGCCGAAATGGGTGTGGGGACGCATGCGGGCGGCCACTGGGGCCTTCGGTGGAGCTCCCTATGGGGCCACGAAACGTGTGAAGGATGTGCCGAAATGGGTGTGGGGGACGCATGCGGGCGGCGGCACTGGGGCCTTCGGTGGAGCTCCCTATGGGGCCACGAAACGTGTGAGGGGTGTGCCGAAATGGGTGGTGCGGAGGCCTTCGGTGGAGCTCCCTATGGGGCCACGAAACGTGTGAGGGGTGTGCCGAAATGGGTGGTGGGGAGGCATGCGAACGCAGCCACTGGGGCCTTCGGTGGAGCTCCCTATGGGGCCACGAAACGTGTGAGGGGTGTGCCGAAATGGGTGGTGGGGAGGCATGCGAACGCAGCCACTGGGGCCTTCGGTGGAGCTCCCTATGGGGCCACGAAACGTGTGAGGGGTGTGCCGAAATGGGTGGTGGGGAGGCATGCGAACGCAGCCACTGGGGCCTTCGGTGGAGCTCCCTATGGGGCCACGAAACGTGTGAGGGGTGTGCCGAAATGGGTGGTGGGGAGGCATGCGAACGCAGGAGGGAGGAGGGCGAGGAGAAGGAGGAGGAGGAGAGGAGAGGAGAGGAGAGGAGACGCGGGGCGCTGTCTCTTCAAAACGAAGACCCAACACCACAGGATGGTTGGGAAAAATATGTGCAAAACAGCCGTCTGGGATTTTACTTGCGTTTGTACTTAATTTCAAGGTTCGTCGTATGGTCGAACCAGGCGCGCGGGAATGCGGAATGGTTTGCGCTGTGGTTCTGGGTGCGGGGCGTCCTCTGCCCCCTCCCACTACCTTTCGCGCGACATAGTCGCGCGCGTGCGCGGTGGCAAGGCGGGCGGCGCGGGCAGATGAATGCAATGCGAGGGAGGAAACGACGGTGGTGGAGGCAGAGAGATAGATGGATGCTCCTTGGTGGTCGCTGCGCGCGTCTGGCCCATGCCCAGGCCCCTACCCCAGATGCAGCAGCGTCGCCGAAGCTGATGATGCCGCCAAACTCGTATCACTGCAGCTCGCCTGAAGCAGGAGCAAAGGAATTCAAAGCTGCGAAGACAAGAATATTCAGGATATGGGCAAGATGGCAATAGCCCAAAGGAGAGAGGAGGGGAAAGATGACGACTGCCTGCAGCGAGGACGGCGACCCCTCCCCCCGCGGCTACGCGCGGCGGCCGCCCCTGTCACCCACTGCCCCCACTCAGAGCACGAATGGCTGCGGAACGCTGGTCACTATCGAAACCGCCGCCCGCCGCCACCTGAGGACCGAGGGTGCGAGAGAACGGGCGAAGCGGAAAACCCCCGACCACCAGGGCGGCCTTGGAGCCCAAAATAGCGATCGTAGCAGATACAACTCAAGATGAAGCACGCACCACGCGCAAAATGCAAAGCACACGCCCCATTTCTCCAGGACCTGATGATGATGGCGGTGCCGATATAACACTTATTATGGTGGTGATGGTGATGGTGGCAATGACGATGATGACGATGGTACCGATATAACACTTACGATAGTGGTGTTTGTGATGATCATGGGGATGGTGATGACGGTGATTGCGATGATGCTGGCAATGGCGATGGTAGTAGTGGCTCTGCCATCGATTGTGAGGCTGAGTTTGGTAGCGGAGCGAGCCAGCTGGCCTCGCCCATCGCTGCGAGGCACCCTCCCACAACAGTGGCTGGCGGAGTGGCGGCCAGCCTTTGGAGATATCAGCGGCGGATGGGGAGGCGACAGTCTTTCGATTGTTTGTTTTTGTTGTGCAGCAGTCATGTGTCTGGGTACTGTCACACGCTGACAAAAGCGAGACATCACCAACTATGAAGACTATCGTAGGGCTCGCAACGCCGAGTAGTACGATGTACGAGCAAAGCCACACGAATCAACATAAGCATATTATCTAACGGAGCTGGCTGTCATTCATCTGATGACCGAATCCCTCGGCATCAGCAGCGGAGAAATACGCCAAGGTATCCTGATGGTCCTCCGAAACGCCGCTAGACGACGAGGCACTGAGCTCTCTCAAAACCGAAGCGAAATCGCGGACGCCAGCTGCGGTCCTGGAGTGATCGATAGTGGTGCCAGCATTTTGTCCCTGAACCAATGTTGCATCTGCGAGTCACATGGCCTGCCCCTTGCCCTTACGCTCGTCCTCTGGCGGAGGCGCTGGTGCCTCGGCCTGGGCCTTGCCCAAGTTAAGCTCCTCCGCATCACTGAAGGGCGGCTGCGACTGCATCCCCGCTGGCTCCGCCAGCGTCGGCGTAGGGATAGAGCTACCCCATGCCGTCTGACGCGGTGGTTCTGGAAGTGGCTGAGATGAAGACGGATTGCCACTGGGCTATTTCTCTTTGCCACCCAGCTCTGGCGGGGAGTCACACACGCAGACGACCTCAACACCCAAGTTGGCATCGCAGCGTTGCTTCTTCGAAGCTGGAGGCCCGCCCTTCAAGATCGAATAGAGCTCACGTCGGTTCTCCGACAGATCGCGTTGCTTCTTAGTACCAGTGATGCATAACCTGAATGGAATCATGAGGACCCTTTCTTTCTTGAAACCTTCTGGGAGCCCGTCTAAACGTATGTTTACCGTCGGGCATTTGGCCATGTCGACACCCTCCTCATCAGGACCTCTAGGTTCTGGCCGCTGCTCCATCGTACGGACCTTGAACGAAGAATGGTTGCGTTATTGCTGAGTCTCAGTGCACGTTGCTGGAAACCGAACCCTCGAGCCACAACCAACAGGGACAACGCTTGGCTGTGCATGTCACAAGCTGTCAAGTTACTGGCAAGACATCTCGAGCTTTTGATTGCTCACGTTAATGGCGAGTGGCCGTCAAACCTGAAAAAGGCGTGCGCTACTGGCAATCGTTCAGGCCGAAACACTCGGCAAGGCGCAGCTGATGACAACAGCCCCGAAGACAGAGAATTCTCGGCGCCCCCAGGTGGCTGATGCATTGCGTTGCCACGACGGGGTAGGCAGGTCCCAACAGGGCCCCCCAGGGGCAGGGAAGAACACAGGCCGACGGGGCCCCAATACCCCTGAGCGGAGCCTCATGGGAGCTCCATTGGAAGCCTCTGGTGGCCTTCATATACATGTATATATGTGTATGTATGCTGATTGCGGATGGGGTTTGATTCGAGTCACACACGCAAACGCACACACACACACACACAGACGCTCACACAAACACACACTAACACGCAGTAGCACGCACATCTACTAGACCGTTTTGCGTTCATCACGTTTTCTTGTGTGTGTTAACTAGCGGCTAGATACGGGTCCTCTTATAGTTTGCTGCCTCTGAGATGCGTGGGCGATTCGGTCCCGTAGGGGAGCATCGGGGTCATACGGTGGCCATTGGGCCCATAGATGCCGCGAGGGGTCGCTGGGGGACCGTCGGGAGACTACCTGGTGGAGCTCCTTATCCGTGTACACCCTCCCCCCATGGCCCTCCGTCATCCCGTTTCCCATTCCCCCCCTCCTTCCTCTCCCTCCTCCTACCCGGGATCACTCCCCATGGCAATGTTTGTTCCCCTGCAGCGCAACATGCAAACGACGTCGCACCTGGTGTGAAAGTTAAGCAAGTGATTTGTGAAACATAAGGGTCATGGGGCGACAACTGGTTCGATACCTTCGAACGGACGTGGCGGCCTCTCTTTCCCTAGCAGCTGCTCCAACGCAGCAGAACCACCAGACATCTGAATAAGGCGATTGCGAGCATCAAGGCGGGCAGCGTAGTCTACAAACACTTCGTGCTTGTGCTTGTGGCTATCCGTCACATCGGGCGTTTGGCCTGCTAGAAGCCATGCGTAAAGCAGGCCCAAGGGCCGGCCCTGGGCATGCCGTGAGTGGCTCGCCTTGCTCGATCTGGTCTTCTGGCAACGATGGTGCAAGCTGCCTTGGCACTTGCAATACGCGTAGAAGTCACTACTCCTACGATACCAACACAAGCGCCCAACTCCTGGGCACTCCCAGGCGATCTCTGCGGGCACAGGGTCTCTGGGGCCAGCAGCTGCAAGCGGTGGATCGGGAACAGCGGCAGGGGCGGGCGCCAGCGGGGGCGTCGCGGTGCCCCGAATGATGTCATCGACAGCAGGTGGCGCTGGAAAGGGCGGCCCTGGGCCATGAACCTCTGGCGACTCTGGTAGCGGAGCAGGAAGGGTGCCATCGCCGCCGTCAGCACCAACGACAAGATCCATATCCACGTCTGCTTCGTAGTCTGGAATGTCCAGCGCCTCAGGGCCAGAGTCTGCGTCGCTGTCCGCACCAAGGAAATCATGGGCACCGTCCATCGACTCGTCGCTCGAGGGAACTTCGGCCTTGTCGTGCAGCGGAAGGATGTCGACGCCGTCCTTGGGCTGGTCAAGGCCAGGGCCGTCTGCTGAATCGGCATCGTCGGCTTTATCTGCATCGGCCAACACGTTCGCCCATGGATTCGGCCGTTCTTTTCCTGCCCGCTTTCCAGCTTTTCTCCAAGGATCCCAAATGACATGCGCTGGTACTCCTCCGCCAAGGCCAGCCAACAAAGAACGCTGGACATCAGCAGGACGTAGCCGAGGCAACAGGGCGCCCGAAAAATCGACTGCATAGAAGCATACAAGCCACCGCATCCTCTTATCGAGCGACCTTGCCATCTGCACGTCGCCGACATGATCTCGCACCGCCTCGACTCGCACACGTTCGGGCACGATGTTCAACGTGAAGACGGCATCGACGAGGTGGTCAGCACACGTGCATTTCAGGCTCATGAGGCCGCACCTCCACTTGGCCATGTCAACGTCCCCCATGTGGTACCAACTCACATAAGACGTGACAAAGTCGGCGTCGTCGGCGTCGCAGTCGGCGTCGCGGCGACGCTGTCCAATGAGCAAGATGGAGATCTCTGTGCACTTCATCGCAGTCCTATGCACACTCCCAGGCCGAAAGCATTTTCGAACAACTGCCCAAAAGTTATCTCGCAAACGTCTTGCAAGCTTGCCATGCGCACTGCATACGCACGTGCCTAGTTCCCAACAAGGACGACGACCACCTTCTATGTCTGGCAAGTCAACGTCATCTTCGTGCTGGACAGCCGCGTGCCAGCGTGCCCATACTGCCCGAAGCGTTTGCAGAAGCGTTTGCATATGAGGGCTTTTGCGGCCAATTGACAGAGCCCTTGCTACTCGCCGTGACAAATCCATCGGCTGCCACGTCGCCTGCACGAACTCTGGCCCAGAAGGGTCACACGGCTGTGGAAGCGGCACGAACTCTGGCTCGCGCGCCGCAAAAAGCGGCCCCAATCTGCTGCACACGCGACGAAAGGAACCACTCGAAGGAGACTCGTTATCGATAAAGGCAGCCAACGCCTTCTCGCCATCATCCTCCGATCTGCGCTGTGCTGCCGTGTGAGCCCTCACAACTCTGCGAATTGCATTCGGTCCAGCCCTTGGGCCAAGCAATCGCGAAATAGAATCACCGTCATGCTCGCCACCCAACGCTTCGGCGCCTCGGCGAGCAAGAATCGCAACCTCCTCATTGTGTAGTCGGCTCAATTTCAACATCAATTACGACCGCCCAGGACTCTGGACTGCAATCTCGAAAACCTCCATCCCTCATTCCATTCCCCCTCCTCTCTATTCCTCTGCCCCCCCCTCCTCCCTCCGTGCTCATGCAACTTCCACGCTCCTCCTCCTCCTCCTCCCCCGCGCCCCCCCTCATCATCCGCTTCCTCTGTCTTGCTCTCCCCCTCCAAACCTCCAGGTCCGCCCTCTCTACGCCGTGCGTCCTTCGCCTCATCCCCCCTCGTCCTCGCCCGTTTCGTCTTTCCCCGCCGTGGTCGCCCGTTGTCGGCGTCGTCGTCGCCCGCGTCGCGGGGCCGTCTAGGGCCTAGGACCTTGGGGGCCTCGTGGGGGATAGTGGGCTCCTCTTGGGCCAGCTTGGGGCCCCCGCGGGAGCTGAATGGGCAATGTTGGAGCTAGATTGGAGGCCTCTTGGGCCGTCGTGGACAATCGACGCCCCCACACGCGGGAGCTTTCCAGCCCATCAAGCGCGCGAGGAAAAAAAAAAACAAACAACCAAAAAACAAAAAAAAATAAAAAAAAAAACAACCCAAAAAAAAAAAAAAAAAAAAAAAAAAAAAAAAAAAAAAAAAAAAAAAAAAAAAAAAAAAAAAAAAAAAAAAAAAAAAAAAAAAAAAAAAAAAAAAAAAAAAAAACCTAGTGGGCCTCTCGGGGCCATCTTGAGATACCCCTGGGACAATGGAGTGATTGGCGGCGGTAACCAGAGGCCCTGATGATGTCTAGGCGTGGGAACGCGACCATTCAAAACAAACTGCTTGGCTGTCCGCTGAAACTTTTCTCTCAAGCCCTGTTTGACCGCTGCACTCAAGCCACGGTACCTCACACAAAGCACCCCGAGGTCGCAAGCTCTGCCAGGCCCCGAGCCCTCATCCTGCACGAACTGTCACCAACTACATTTGGCGCGGGGCGGCCTCTCATCTGTAAGTTGTCGTTTGTTGCGCAAGACTGGTGGAGTGCGCTCTTCCATCACCGCGAATCGTTTCCCGTTCTGTGCAAACTGATACTCATGTACTTTCATTATTGAATTCACCCATCCCGCCGATACGTGATCCATCCTAGCTATCTTTGCATGGTACGATAACTTCCCAAGAAGGCGTCGGACTGAGGTGTGGCCAACTCCAATACTCACGGAGTCAACTTCGGCGTCCAAAGCAGCGTTAACCAAATCTGTGATCACAACGGGCGACCTGGCATCCAATCGCAAGGCCTCGCGGTGATGATCCAAGAACGCTTTCGACCAAGGGTCCAAGCGGCATTCAGGCTCGCTGCAGATATCATCAGCAATGTCCCCAGACTCAATGAGCAAGAACAGATTGAAAGGGTAATTATCATGCCGCCGCTTCAAAGTATGTGCTGAGATCGACGCTTCCGCCAGCATAGTGAAGAATCTGGCATTCGTTGCAGAACTCCTATAAGCCTAAGCCAACGACATGCACCTCCACCTAGGGTTCGAACCAACCATGCGCAACACTCACGAGAAGAAAGACACGTCAGACAAACCATTGCCAACGTCAACGCCCCTCCCGAACCGCTGGAAGAAACCATCAAACGGTTTTAACGCCCATGCCCTGGGCAACACCAATGTAAATTTTCTCTTGGGGGTGGCGCGCACTAGTTGCCGAACGCCCACCGATCGCTGACACCAAAGAGCTCCCAGATCTTGTCCATGCACGGCGTAGTACTCCTGTGGAGTGCCTGGCGCAGTATGCGATACTCGCGGCCTTTCCCTTGTGCTGCCGACCGAAGCTGTGTGCGATCCCAAGAAACCCTGGAAGTTCGGAAATAATCAGCCTGCATGTCCTCAAAGGGTAACAGCACGCTCTTCAAGCAGATTATCGCTGGCAGCGGGTGGCCGAAAACGAACCAACGAACGGCAACAAACAAGCTCGTTTGTGTAGACCCCTTTTTCTTGTCGATCTCGTCCGTGCGCACGTCTCCTGCGAAAAGCCCGAAGTGTTCGATGGCCTGCTCAGGCCCCACCATCACACTGGAACCTTGTTCCGACAATCGCTGCGAAACCATCGCGGTACTTGCTGGCCATCATGCAGACGCTTGACAACGGCGAGCCCCTGCACGCGAGAGCCTGGCGAGCTCGGGCGATGCATTGAGCGCCGCCTGGCTGCTTCTCGGCGCACTTGAGGAACGCATCCATGAACAGCGGCGGGTGCACAGATAAAGCAAGACCAATCCAATCTAGCGCTATGCATACGCCTAGCCATTTGTGCCGCGGCCACGTCGGCGGCTCGCAGCTGAAAATCATCGAAATCATCACAGCGCACGCCTTCTGCAAGGCAGCCGCACGCCCACTGCAACATCCGTTGCAGACGTGCACGATATCGTGGCTGCCCCACCTGGTGTTGAACATCCCCAGCAACATCGAGCGGCGGTACTGCTTAGACATCTCACGTCCCCTGCAGAATGCGTCTGACATAACTTTATTATGCAGCAAATCATCTTGGTTTGGCACGCCTCGGCGGTAGTAGAATCGCGATGAGAGGACGCCCCGCACGCACGACCGAAATGATTGCATCGTGGCACCCGCTGCGAGGCACAAACTGAAGTTCACACAACTGCTGACGCTTGGCTCCAAAGGAAAAGCAATTGTTTTACTCATCGTACTGACGACATGCACCTCGCACTTCGGCCTCAAACTCGCAACGGTGAATCCAAACTTCCGTTCGCATCTCTCGACCGCCCCATCTGCATCCGTGCACACCAAGCGTTGAATACGGTTGAACCTCGATGATAGATCACCAAACTGTGGGTCCGACGCCTTCACTGCGCCATAGTAAGCTTCTCCAATCCCATGAGCAACGGTCTGCAACCACAACGGTATCCGAACGTGAATGCGAACGAAGACGCCGTTCACCTCGGCGAGCGCAGTGCAGCTTCGAGATGTTTGCATTAGTTTGTATGTTGCCCCTTGTGATGTGTACATTGTGAACCAACCATTTGCTCTGCGTGCGATCTGAACCTCGTCTGTGACAGTGTCCTCAATTGCTGGGGGGACTGGCCCCAACGTCTCCATGTCTCGAACTGTTGTCTTCAGGGGCGTGCTGTCGTACATAACCACATCGGTAAAAGTCAACGGTGCACCTCCCTTCTCGATGATGCTGTCTGCGAAACTATTCAACATGCGATGGGCTTCCCGACGATACATAATAATCCACGCGCAGGCCGTCGTCTCAATGATGTCTGAAACGTTACGACGGTCATCCGAAAATTGATCAGCCAGAGCGTCTGCGCTAATGACGTGCATGCGCTGCGGAGAAAGAACACCAGTCAACAGTTCTTTCCAAGACTCATCTGCTAATGGGATTCTCGAAGGTGGCAATTTATCAACAAATGCAGCGGCCCTCTCCAGAATCACACTTATGCGCTCCTGAACGTTAGCGGCAAACGTGTTCCCATGGGAATCCTCTCGGTGAGATGGAGGGGCCGCGTCGGGTGAAAGAGCGAGCATTTCATCGCCGTCCATATCTTGAACAGCATCTGTGATCGCCAACGGCTCGACTGCAACTGGCTGCGCTGCGACTGGCTGCACTGGCTGCTCGAACTGGAAGATACGTTGAAACACATGACGCACATCTTTCTTCCGCTGCAAGGGGCCAGAGAAACACTCAGAACGCAAACCGTGTCTGGGCAGTTCCAATCTCTGAAGTGGAGTGAGGCACACATGTGGTGAGGCTGGGGCGTGGGAGTCACCATGGAGCACGCAAACCGCGTCTGGCGGCCCAACAATGGGCGCTGGCCCAGGGGCCTGCTCGTCGATCACATCGCATGAAGAACCTGTGTCAACACCGACAGCAGCCTCGAAAACACTCTGCCATGAATTCGTTGTGTCTGGTACATGTTCAATATCGGCCAAAACTGCCCCAAAAGGAATGGAGATAAAAGAACCACGTCGCGCGTTTGTGGCCCAAATGGATACGGAGGAGGACGAGGCAAAAGGAGGTGGCGCAGACGTGCGCACTGAAGGCCCGCGCTACTACACTGTCACATGTAAACTGCACGGGGCCCTCTTTTGGATAATGGTCGGACCCACTCAGCTGGACACCCCAGGAGCTCACGAAAGACTGCGAGAAGTCCAGGTGCTCACGAAAGCGGCGACGGATGGGACGCAACGTGATTTTACCTACGCCAGAGATCTCACTCAAGAAAATATCGATGCTCGCGCGCATGGCCTATTAATTGACCGAGAGATTCCTATGGTTTCCTGAAATATTAAAATCATGTTTTTACTATGTTTCGGGACTTAGGCTAACGCCCCACCCTGTAGCCACCACCCGACATCTTAACCCTACAGCCCGAGTTAAGTACAGAAAAACGATAGCACCTCTCAAGATGACTCGAACAATACGAATAGCTTCGCGGACCTAGCTCGGGCAGCAGACCGAGTTCAGACCTCTGGATGCAACGGACGAACGCCCCTGATGATTCTGAATCGGTTTCTGTAAGTATCAGCTCTGTAGCTGTCCTACAGCTCGAGTTAAATACAAAAAAACGTCAACGCGTGTCTAGATTACTCGAAACAGCTGATCCCGCCGGGATGCTTTTTGGCAATAATATCTACCCGATCGATCTGATATTGAGACGGCGAGCGGGAATAAGATCGAATATCACGGTCAACAAGAATAGAGCTCTAACGAAAGTTTGAATTTTGAGAACAAAATTTTCAACCGACGAAAAGTCACCAAAAGGTTCGTCGATATTTTTCTTGCCAACTAGCTCTCCGGCGCCCCGGAACTGGGAACCGGCAATAAACAGTCAACCTGGTATTTTTGCGTCTTTTGCGAAGGCCGGTTCGAGCTCCCATGGGAGCAGGCCTAAACACAAAGAACCTAAGCAGCGAAGCTGCAAAGATTAAAGCAGAGGTGCATCAACAGCGAAGCTGTACATATATGCACAAGACTGCAAGTATACGCGAAAACAACTAAGAATGTAAAGAGGAATAGAAGCAGTGAGAGACCATACAGTAACCACTGGTTTATACAGCGATTACCGTCTCAACACCACTGAGAATGTACAAGAGATTAAAAGTCAGAATGCAGGTAAGAAAGTGAAACAAAGTGAAAATCAGCGAGTACAATCAAAGCATGTGGCCTATGCACCTGCCCCGATGGGAGCTGCCCCAATCCTCTTATGAGACCAGTCAGCGCATCTAACTTTGCCGAACGTCTTCCCAGATCCTCGGCCCATCACGTCTTAGACGAGAAACGACCGACTCAAGAAAATCATTCATGAGCTCTTCATCGTGGAAAGCACCATCCCAGACCTCGCTGCACTGCAAAGCATGCCACACCGTGACCCGATTTTTGCAGCAACTCCTCCACCGTCCACCACATCCCCGCGGAAGTGACTCTATACAGGAAACGGAGCTTACACACAGCTCCTCATCCCAGCCCGCTGCAACCAGACAGCCCTCAAAGTACGAGATATCCGCATGGGAGTAGCCACTGCCCAGAAGACGTTGAAGCATATTCAACTATTGGAATGTGTGGGGGTCCGTGTATATAAGAGGTTTACTGTCTGGAGCACTGCTACAGAGCGCCTCGGGATCCAAACCACATTGCCACTGTTGCCAGGCGGAGGCAATAGCCTGCCTGTCCGTAACAATCGGCCGTTCAAAGAAATATTTTCTGATCCGCAGGTTTTCTGGCACGAGCTCCACTGCTGTTTCAACATCAACCATTGCGTCAGGTGCTTGATTGTGCTGCAAGTCATCCTCATCCTCTTCCATCACCTCCTTCTCCTGCAAATCCATATTAGCAACTGCCGTGGAAACCTCATGAACATAATCCCCCTCCGCCACCCCCACCAGCTCCATCTCCGCAACTGCAGAACTCCCAACCACAGAATCTGACCGAATCCTGTGGTCAGCCCCCGTTGAACTCCCAACTGCAACAGCAGAACTCCCAGTCATAGAACTCCCTACTGCATCAGCTGAACTCCAAGCCGCGGTACTCCCAACTGCAGAACGCCCAGCTGTTGAACTCCCAACTGCATCAACAACTGCATCAGCGGAACTCCGAACCGTGGAACTTCCTACTGCACTCCGAACTGTGGAACTCCCGACTGCACTGGAACTCCCAACTGCAGAAGCATCACCCTGATCAGCGCGCACTCGATGACACTCCTCCTTCTCCTCCTCACCAACAAAGAGAGCACAAAGATCAGTCTGAGTCCCACACGCAATGTGAACACAGGGATCTGTCTGAGCCCCACAATCGGAACACTGCGAACACAAAGAGTTGCCAGCCAATTCAACAGCATCCATATCAGTCTGTGTTCCACAAGTGTCCTCAACCCATTCCTCTTCCCCAGAATCGTCCGAGCAGAAATTCCGATAATATCTGGGCGCGCAAATGCCCGCGCGAACAAGGCACGACGGATCTGGCCCCCGAGCCGTGGACCACAAACGATACCTGACACGTTTTGCCCGCAGGCGGCGCAACTTCGATTGAGAAACTTTGACACCATGCCCATACAGCTGGTCTCGCTCATGCAGGCGAGACTCACCTCCGTACGAAGGGCGATCACGGCAATATAGATCACTAACACACACTTCGACCGTAGACAAACGAGCAGACAAGCAAGCGAGAAACTCGGAAGTAAACAACGCCGCATCTGTCCAATCTGAAGCAACAAAATCCGCGCCTGACAATTCAGATGAAACAAACTCCATATATAAAACGTGGACCCGCTCAACAAGAAGAAGGCAAATCACAAGCAATAACTAGATGGACAGTTGAGATAACCAAGGAAAATGCTGTTCCAACGATGCTCCGACAATCTCAACAAGAATGTGCACTCCGACGACAATGGGCGTGGACAGGCCTTCGTCAATCAATGAAGTGCATCGTACTCCAACAATCAATCAGAGTGTACGGTACTCAGGCAAAACAGACACTGAAGCACCGTGTACGGTAAAGAGAACCAAACACCAGGCACGGCACAACGCCGCTCGAGGAGGCCTCCGACGGGCCAGGTCGCCGCTGAGAGCCCGAGAAGGGACAGCAGCAACCTGGCCACCGCCGGGAACCTCGTAGAGCTCTTTTCTTGCACGGCGATCGTCGGAACACATGAAGAAAGCTTCTGGAGCGAGAAACGAAAAACTCAAAAAATCACGTTTTTCTGTTTTTATCCAACGTCGGTTCCTCCAAATGTTTTGATAGTAATACTGCACCTACGGACCGAAGAATTTGACTGGCAGACGCGGCATAACCCACTACAGGTGCGAAAAATCTGGTTTCTCAAAATGAATGGTCAAATATCTTTCAAATCTTAGCAAAACCGACCAAAAGTTAACACTTTGTCCGCCCGGGCCGGGTGGTCCAATGGGAACCGGCGGTAAACCGTCAACCTGGTCACCGCCGGGAACCTCGTACAGCTCTTTTCTTGCACGGCGATCGTCGGAACACATGAAGAAAGCTTCTGGAGCGAGAAACGAACAACTCGAAAAATCACGTTTTTCTGTTTTTATCCAACGTCGGTTCCTCCAAGTGTTCTGATAGTCATACTGCACCTACGGACCTAAGAATTTGACTGGCAGACGCGGCATAACCCACTACAGGTGCGAAAAATCTGGTTTCTCAAGATGAATGGTCAAATATCTTTCAAATCCTAGCAAAATCGACCAAAGGTTAACACTTTGCCCGCCCGGGCCGGGTGGTCCAACTAGCTCCACCCCGCGCCGGAATTCCTTAAGCTCATCGACTGGGAGCCGGCGGTGAGCCGTCAACCAGGTTACCACCGGGAGCCTCGTAGAGCTCTTTTCTCGTGACATTGAGGGAGTTTTCTTCAAGACTTCTGTGCGAAAGAGCTCTCAAGCTCATCTGGAGCTCGAGTTAAGTAGAAAAAAGCACCTTGAGTTCCAAAAAACATCGGTCGCATACGAATAGTGTTGCGGACCTAGCTCGGGTAGCAGACTGTGTTTAGAGCTCTAGATGCTCCAGCCGAACGCCCCTGATGATTCTGGATCGGTTTCCGTGCGCCCTAGCTCTGCAAATCTGCTACAGCTTCAGTTAAGCACAGAAGACCGACAGCGCCTGCAAAGAGAACTTGAAGAATACGGATAGTTTTGCGGACCTAGCTCGGGTAGCAGACCGAGTTCAGACCGCTCGATGCAACAGACGGACGCGCCGAATGATACAGAATCCTATCATGTGCGCACCAGCTCTGTAGCTATTCTGGATCGTGAGTTAAGTGCAGAAAACCAACAGCACTTGTCAAAATGACTCTAAATATTACGAATAGATTTGCGGACCTAGCTCGAGCAGCAGCCTGAGTTCAGAGCTCTCGATGGGACAGACGAACGCGCCTCAAGATTCTGAATCGGTTTCTGTAAGCATCAGCTCTGTAGCTGTCCTAAATCTCGAGAGTAAGTACAGAAAACCGTCAACGCGTGTCAAGATGACTCGAAACGGCCGTCGGTTCCAGCAAGTCTTTTGATAGTAATATTGCAGCTACGGACCTCAGAATTAAATGGCAGACGCGGCAGAACCCACTACAGGTGAGAAGAATGTTTCAAATTTCGCACAAAGATTGAAAAACCGACCCAAAGTTAACACTTTCTCTCTTAGGTAGGGTCGGCCAACTGGGAACCGGCGGTAAACCGTCGACCTGGTTTGTTTGTTTGTTTGGACTCGCGTTCCCAGCTGAGTGCAGCTGGGCGAGGACCGGTCCCGCAGAAGCACACGGGCAGCGCTAAGCAGCGCTTCGGCTGCCGACAATTCACATTCTGTGACTGTAGCTCCTTCGAGGAGCCACGCGGCCTCGGCCACATCCCTCCAAACGAGGGGCACGGCACTAGAAACAGCAAACTCATGCCCAGCAGGGAAGGGGCCCACGGTTCTCGCGGAAGCGATGCCTATCTCACTGGGATTGCACTGAGTATTGATTAAGCCGATCTGAAGCCAGAAACCACATCCTGATCCTTGCTGGTCAACCCCGCCATCAAAGCCTCCCCTGATAGCGAACGGTACGAGATAAGTTTCGAATGGATATAGATAACAATGAGTTCTGTAGAATGTGCGGCCATATCTGGCCTCATGCGTCAATTCATCCGCTCGTGTATTGTCCTCCCTGAATTCGTGTCTCCATATCTCACGTCCCAAGGCAGCAGGCCTCAGATTGAAACACGCAGCGAGCTCAAAGGTACAATCAATCATGGCAGCTGTCCTCTTGCAGTAGCCACGATTCTCACATCTCCATTTACCCTGGAGCCAGGAGCAGATAAGTAGTGAGTCACCCTTGAACTCAGCAGCAAAACCCTCTGACGATATGTCCCACACAGTCGCACGTTCCTGGATCATCGCATATCGTATTGCAAGCTTGGCGGACTCTTTGGGGTCATACTTGGGGTGCAGAGGGTTGGTCGCGGCATCGACCATCTCAGTATCGGCCTTCTCACGAGCCTCAGGGGAGCCTCGAGGTCCATTAGGAGAGCCCTTCCAAGACACCACAAAGTAATCATAGACCTTAGATTTGTTGTATTGTATAAGGAGTTGCTTCCATACCTCCAAGAATTGAACCCAATCACCCCGTACAGACTCCCACCACTTTTCCCCAAAGAACTGAATGTATGGGAACTGCCAAGACCGTCCGCCCACAGACACAGGGCCTCCACGAAGCCGTTTGCCCGAACTAGATAAGGCCCTGTTGCCGTGTTGTCGTAGAACCTCTGTTACTGTGTCGCGAGCCGCGACCCAGCCAACATTGTACATCATAAGCGCACGTCGGGAGTCTCGAAAGGCCCTCCTCCCCTTTGAGACGGCAAGCGGCTCGTCTCTGAGAGCGTGGGCAGCTCCCTCTCCAGAGGGCATCGGCTGTGAGCGGGCAATGGAACAGGCGACCTGCGAGCAGAGATCCTCCAGCCTCCTCTCCATGTCCGTAATCCTCCCCTCCACCTCCATCACAGTCGCAGCAGGTACATCCTCCCCCCGTCCATCCGTAAAGCGAACACGTTTAGCACGTTGAGTCGTTGATCCCTCCACCTCAACCTCCGTCCTTGCCGTCCTGTCCTCCTCCAAAGATAGTAAATATTGCCTCGTGGAGCGCATCATGCCCCAGCTCTTCCAACACAGCATCTGCACAGCCGACGGGAAACCCCCATCGCAGAAGATTGTCCTGACTCGTGTCAGTGCAGCTGGCCGCCAAACCTCCCACCCCACATCTCCTGGCTTCCTCCTCCCTGACATTCTCAGAAGACACATACCCTCGAACGCATGGATAACCCTCACACACTCACTGTCAATCGTGATGGCCTCTGCTGCATATAAAAGGCGGCTCTGCACAGTCGATTGATATCGACGAAACTTCTTCACCAGAGGCAACGCCCTGCACGTAAAGTATTGCACCTGCGCAAAGAATGCCCTTCGGGCCTGCTGGACGCGCTCCTGCACATCCGTGTGAATAGAAGTGAAACTCCTGGGAATCTGATACCCCAGCACATTCAAACTGTCAACATGCTTGAAAGGAACAATCCGCGAGCCAATCTGAACCGTGACCGTATCAGTGTACTGAGTACCACACACCATCATCTCTAGACTCTCCTCCTTCCACTCCATCCCCCAATCCCTGAGAGCAGTAGTGAAGGCAGTGGCCGCTAACTGCGCCTCCGACGCTGACTTGGCGGCCAGAAAAATATTGTCAGCCCAGAGTGCGTGATTCCAACGTGCATACCGGCAATGATCATCATGGCATGGCATCTCGACTCCGACGCCGCGCTGATCCAGGCGAGCAATCACATCCCGCCACATAGCAATAGTGACAATAGTAAACGCGATCGGTGATTCGGTACCCCCAGTACGGAGCGACCTATCCCACTGCACATTAGGGATTGTCACTCCTTCAAACAGCACCGTGCATGATGTAGATGAGAGAGGCTCCAATAACGCATACTGTAACCGTGCACTGATCCCAAGGGCCGTCATCGCTCTCGAGACTGTCGGCAACGTCACAGCATCGAACGCCCGCTCGATGTCACAGCTGAGGAGCCACGCCGTTTGATCTCGCCCCCATGTGGAAGCATGTTGTGCAATACATTTCATGGCCGATGAAATCTCCCAGCAGCGTCGTCCGCTGGTAAAACCGTAAATCGCCATATCACTCATGAAGGGTTCCACACATCGTTCCAGTAAAATCGCCACACACGTGAGACACCACTTGGCCAAGGTATTTCCGACAAGCAGGTTCCTTGTTTGTCGCAATGTCTCCAGTTTGCTCGTTTTCGGCATAAGTGTTAGGTATACTTCCTGCCATTCCCTTGGCGTCGGGCGAAGCCCGTTGAATATATCAGAGAAAACCTTACAGATAGAACGCACCGACCTCCACGAAAGAGATTTGAGAAGTTCAACCGAGATGCCGTCGGGCCCACAGGCCCGTCCTGTTCGGAGCCTGCTCCGCGCCTGCAGAATAGTAGAGTATGTAATCGTAAGTGTGTTGTCCGAAGAGGCTGTTGATTGAGATGCATGGCGACGCAGTGTGGACACAAGCTCCCGATTGCGGGCTCTGGAGTCATCACAAGTCATACTCTGCACAGCATATCGCTCCACCTCCTCCGCCCACAGTTCCCTGTCCTCCGTCATCATAGTCGTAGGCCCCATATCCCCTCCCCCAGTGTCCGTCACCCTCAACTCCGTCACACGTGTCCTCCTCCCCTTCCTAGATGGTAGCGCCTCCCACTCCACCTTCCGTCGGCGATATTCCCGCGCAAGCGGTCTGATGCGACGTCGAAGGTCCCGAGCCAACGCTCTGTCCTTCCTAGCACGTGCCTCTCTGAGTTGTACCTCCAGCTCGGCATGTTGGGGAGTCCTACTCGGCGGAAGCCCTCGAGAGTACCTGGGGGCCCTCACCGTGAGGAGCGGTAACGCATGACCAGCAATCGTTTCAGCAAGACGCTGTGGGGGCACAGTCGGGATCTGGACGTCCGCCAGGACCTGAAATTGGGCCTCCTCCCGATACGATTGGAACTCTTTGTGGCTTGTGTGGTGGCTAGGGGGACTTTGATATTTCGTGACCTGAGGGTTCTGCATATGGAACTCGGCGTAGACACAGGCATGATCCGAGAAGTTGGTAGTCGGGGTCTCTGGGATCCAATCCGTTCGGCATTCAACCAAGTCACCCTCCCAGGAATGTGGGACCATGAGATAGTCAAGCACTTTTGGCGCAATAGTCTTCGCCCCAGACTTGCGTCGAGCATTGTTCGCACGATGCACGAAAGTCGGCTGCCGAGAGTACGGCGAGCCAAGAGAATTGACTGCCAGCAAGCGCATCCGACACAGCCACTCCTGCAGCTGAGATCGCCACATGTCCTCCTCCCACCGTCTATCCTCCGTATCATTCCCATATCCCCTCCCGTCGAGAATCTGCACAGCACCTCCAGTCACCGTGCCTCCTGAACAGGTGATGTCGGGCGCAAGCTCAACATTAAAATCCCCTGCAATCACAAGCTCGCAAGTGTATCTGCATTCCTCCTTCCACCTGCGATAAGTTGTTTCGATTGTTTTCAGCATCTCAAAAGCCACCTCCAATGAGCGATTCTCCGATCTGTTCGGAAAGTACGCAGAGACAAGAAAGATACACGGATGACGCAAGCACACAATAGCAAGACGAGCATGATTACTCCAAGAACGAACTATGTTGTGACAAGACTTCCCCCTCAAAGCTATGGAAGCCTTCCTGTCACTTGAATAAACTAGGTGCCAGCCAAGTAGCTGAATTGAATTGGACGGTAAGTGTTCACACTCCTGTAAACAGAACACTTCACAGCCGTGAGAAAGAAGTGCCCTCATGCAAGCAAATCCCCGATCTGCTGTAGCCCCTTGTTTCATAAGATTCTGGGTGCCTAGCCTATGCTGGGCTGTGGGGCCACCAGCCCGACTGGCACCTCTGCACCGTCACACCCTGCCGGCAAGACTCGTAACAAATGTGTCGTATGTAGTCGTCACACCGCTTCGCATAAGTACCCCCTCCCAGATCTCGCGGTCCACTGTCCACCCCGTATTGATACGAAAGGATGCCAGTTCCACGGGTCGATGCTGAGGGTCCTGCGGCTTGGTCCACATTGTGCTCCGTCCGTTAGGTCCCGATCCTGTCTCCCCCCTGATCTCCATGGCCTCACTGTTGGTGCACTCGCGGTATGTCCCATAGAAGCGCCCCACAGCCCCGATATGATCACGTTTCCAAGGTGGGGCCTCAATACGTACGCGGACCCGACTGGGTCGTTGTAACATGCCCTGGAACATGCTGTCATAATCTGGAGGTGTCCTCGAAACCTGAGCCGCATTCCTTTGGGGATTCGGAGTTAAAGCATCATCAAAAGCACGCTTCACGTTGTATAATGTCGAAGAGTCGGTTCCTACAATGAACTTGATTTTGATCGTACTCAACATCATTCTACTTCCATTCATACGTAATGTGCCCTCGTAGTCGATCCTAGCTTCATCTTCTGCTGCGATGGCCGTCTTCAGATTAGTGATGAATTGTGCAGCGTCCGTGTCTCTCATCATACTGGCCGAACGTGTAACTGCTGTCCCATTCCAGTCCGTCCAGCCTGTGAGCTCCACATAGCTGGGACTGAAACTGGAGGGTCCTGAAAGTCCTGGTGGGCCCCCTCCATAGGAAGGTGCCGTAGTCGAGGCTGCGCCTGAAATCACACTGGGGTTCTTCTTGAGATCCTGCATCTGTCGTTCCAAGTTGTTCATCCTGATGTCGGAGGCCTCCTGACGATTCGAGATGCTCTGAATATCGGCCCTGATTTCGACGTTTTCTTGCTGCCTAACCTTGCTCTCAAGCACGTTGAGCTCCGCGAAGGCCTTGAACCAGGATGGGGCCTCGTCCGAGACCACACTGAGTTTCTTTCGCTTCTCCTCGAGTTATCCCAAGAGTGCCTCCTGAGGACCGTTGACACGATGTTTGACATTTCGTTGGGCGTCGTCGCTAACACCCTGCATACCCTGACGCTCCCCAGCACCTTCAGGGACAACAGCCGCTTGGGCCGCTGCCTGTTGTGCCTCCGTGGGCATACCTGGAGGTCCCCCTGGAACACCATGTGGAGCTGGGCCTCTAGGAACAACAGGAGCGCCTCCAGACCCTTAACCTCCAGGGCTGACCTGACCTACTGGAACCCCTCCCGCACGCCCTCCGTTGGTTGTAGCTCCCGCCCCAGCTGCGTTGGAAGGAGTGTGCATCATATTCATGAGTCCTGTATTCATATTCACAAATGAAGGTGGGACAATACAATGGCTATCACTATCAGGTGTGGAGTCGGCCGTATTCAATCTCCCGTCCAATGGAAGGTCACGTACAATCTGCTCGGTATCCTGAATTTGCCTCTTCCGAGATGCCCTCTCAACAGCAGAATCTGGTCTCTGTCCGTAATCCTGTGAGTACTGCAGATATGGTACAGTCGGGGAAATATCCTCCAGCTGGAAACGTCTCGCAAGCACTGAAAAGTCGTACCCGTCCGTCTTCGCACACACGACAAACAAAATAAAGATTACAGCACACAAAGCAGGCGGCCTGGCTTGCCTGGAAGATGCCGTACTCGTCGATGGCAGCGATGGCCGCCGCGCCGCTCCCACGCGGCGCCGACACCCCCTGAGCTCCTGTGGGATCCAGGAGCCCTAGAGCCGAGATGTCTTGAGCCGGGAACCTCGTAGAGCTCTTTTCTTGCACGGCGATCGTCGGAACACATGAAGAAAGCTTCTGGAGCGAGAAACGAACAACTCGAAAAATCACGTTTTTCTGTTTTTATCCAACGTCGGTTCCTCCAAGTCTTTTGATAGTAATACTGCACCTAGGGACCTAAGAATTTGACTGGCAGACGCGATAACCCACTACAACTGCGAAAAATCTGGTTTCTCAAAATCAATGGTCAAATATCTTTCAAATCTTAGCAAACCGACTAGAAGTTAACACTTTGTCCGCCTCGGCCGAGTCGGCCGACTAGCTACACCCCGCGCCGGAATTCCTCTAGCTCATCGATGCCGAAGAGCTCTACTGGACGCCGGCGGTAAACCGTCAACCTTTCTTACCGCCGGGAGCTCGTAAAGCTTCCTGACCACATATTATGTCAAAAAAATAGAGAACGAATATGTTTTCAGCCCGAGCGATTTCAGACCTCTCGATGCAACAGAACGCCCTGATACTTCTGGATCGCTTTCTGTGCGTACCAGCTCGTAGCTCTCCTACAGCCCGCCCCCCTCCATCCCTCCCTGCCTGCTTACCAGAAAAGCTTATGATGACTGAGAAAACGCGTTTTTGGAAAGTCGGTTCCTCCAGGTGTTTTAATAGTAATTCTGCCCCTAGATCCATAAAAAAATAAACCAGCTGATGCGCCGTCGAGGGAACCGGCGGTAAACCGTCAACCTGGTCACCGCCGAGAACCTCGTAGAGCTCTTTTCTTGCACGGCGATCGTCGGAACACATGAAGAAAGCTTCTGGGGCGAGAAACGAAAAATCGAAAAATCGTGTTTTTCTGTTTCTATCCAACATCGGTTGCTCCAAGTGTTTTGATAGTAATACTGCACCTACGGACCTGAGAATTTGACTGGCAGACGCGGCATAACCCACTACAGGTGCGGAACATCTGGTTTCTCTAAATAAATGGCCAAATATCTTTCAAACTGGCGCCGGCGGTGAACCGTCAACCTGGTCTTTTGCGGTGTTTGCGGACGACTACGCGGGCCGTCAGGCCCAGTCGCTAGCAGGAAAAAGGGCGGCATACAGAGTCAGGCAAGACACCCACCACTCTTTGAGCGGAAGTGGGCACATGCGAAACTCTTATTCCGAACAAAATGAAAAGCACGCGGAGCACTTATACCAACATGCGCGCATGCCCGACACACACACAGCATGGCAAGAGTCAACGCAAACACAAAGTCCGAAGTATGTCGAAACCGCAATGGCACATCGATGATGCGACAACCGACCGCGTTACGATATCTCCATCAGAGAAAGAACCTGCACAAACCAAAGAATGTAAGAGAATGGTGCGTACCCCAAACAAAGAAATTACGCCGAGGGAAATAAAGAAGTCATGAGCGACGTCATCGCCTCATCTTCCTCCCGAGTCAACCTTCCACTCCGTTTCCTATGACAAGTTACATGACAGAGATTGAAACTACACTGGAGACGTTCGGGATCATTCAGATCGCGCTCGTCTTTCATCCACGTTCTCAGCAGGTCCCTCTGGGTCTCATCTAAACGAAAAAAGCTTCACACTGCTCGTTCTGCAGATGCGTTTGTCGATGCTCCTCCAAAGCGGCCTTGTAAACGCTTGAAGAACCGCCATCACCTGGCGGCTTTGGTGCGCTCGGAACCTGGCCAAAGAAAATCTTGCAGCACCTTCCCACACCTTCCCCAACCATAGCCGAAATCCACTCCTTCATCCTCCTCTCCTCCCGCAGGAAGTCCCGCTCCATAGCAACAAACATATCATTCCAAAGGGCTCTGAGTCTGTTCAATTCCGCACGACGGCCACTCGCGAGAAATCCTGAAGTACGCACGAGATTGCGAAACATCAAAACCAAAAACTTCGGCACAGGCCCATCCCGTTCTTGCAGCGCATACAGAATCACACTACTGGAAACAGACCGCAGCTGGTTTGGATTCAGAAGACCAAGACGGGATAACTCCCACTGCAAATGACCCAGCGTGTCGGACTCGAACTCTGCATCCGACTCCTCCCGTTCCAGGCCCATGAATTCGGCCGCCAGTGCACCTGCCTTATCTCGATCGCACAGGAGCCGCGCAGTAGCACGGGCACGACCAGTGCACGACCTCGGGAACTCGAGCGATTGACGCATTACTTCCGAAAAAGCTTTCTCACTCGACTGGCACACTGTCTTGGAGGCGTCCATCCGGACACGGACAGACGCATCAGAACCAGGATTCGATACCTCATTAAGCGTGACGGGGCGATTCAGACACCCCTGGGACGCTCCCGACAAGGCGCAGCTATCAGAATCAGCCTGCACGCTCGGAGAAAACTCCGCATCGCAAGCTCGAAATTCAAAAAGGAAATCTGGCACATGCACCGTTGACACAACGTCGTCCGTAGCAGTCGTCCGTACAAATCTGTATTTTCTGATACGAAGATTTAGCGCCTTCTCCAGGTACGCGCGAGTGCTCTCGTTACTATCGCTATAATCCAAGGAAAATGCATGAACAAAATCCTCCTCAGCCATCTCCTCCTGCTCCATCTTAGCAACTGCTTAACTATGAACATTATCCTCCTCCTCGTCCTTGCAGCCAGGGTTCGATGCCACAGCATCAGCTGAACTCCAAACCGCGGTACTCCCAACTGCAGAACTCCCAGCTGTTGAACTCCCAACTGCATCAACAACTGCATCAGCGGAACTCCGAACTGTGGAACTTCCTACTGCACTCCGAACAGTGGAACTCCCGACTGCACAGGAACTCCCAACTGCAGAAGCATCACCCTGATCAGCGCGCACTCGATGACACTCCTCCTTCTCCTCCTCACCAACAAAGAGAACACAAAGATCAGTCTGAGTCCCACACGCAATGTGAACACAGGGATCTGTCTGAGCCCCACAATCGGAACACTGCGAACACAAAGAGTTGCCAGCCAATTCAACAGCATCCATATCAGTCTGTCTTCCACAAGTGTCCTCAACCCACTCCTCTTCCTCAGAATCGTCCGAGCAGAAATTCCGATAATATCTGGGCGCACAAATGCCCGCGCGAACAAGGCACGACGGATCTGGCCCCCGAGCCGTGGACCACAAACGATACCTGACACGTTTCGCCCGCAGGCGGCGCAACTTCGATTGAGAAACTTTGGCACCATGCCCATACAGCTGATCTCGCTCACGCATGCGAGACTCACCTCCGTACGAAGGGCGATCACGGCAATATAGATCACTAACACACACTTCGACCGTAGACAAACGAGCAGACAAACAAGCGAGAGACTCGGAAGTAAACAACGCCGTATCTGTCCAATCTGAAGCAACAAAATCCGCGCCTGACAAGTCAGATGAAACAAACTCCATATATAAAACGTGGACTCGCTCAACAAGAATGCAAATCACAAGCAATAACTAGATGGACAGTTGAGATAACCAAGGCAAATGCTGCTCCAACGATACTCCGACAATCTCAACAATTATATGCACTCCGACGACAATGGGCGTGGACAGGCCTTCGACAATCAATGAGAGTGCACGGTACTCAGGCAAAACAGACACTGAAGCACCGTGCACGGCAAAGATAACCAAACACCAGGCACGGCAAAATGCCGCTCGAGGAGGCCTCCGACGGGCCAGGTCGCCGCTGAGAGCCCGAGGAGGGACAGCAGCAACCTGGTATTTTGCGTCTTTTGCGAAGGCCGGTTCGAGCTCCCATGGGGGCAGGCCTAAACACAAAGAACCTAAACAGCGAAGCTGTACAGGAAGACAGCGAAGCTGCAAAGATTAAAGAAGAGGTGCATCAAACAGCGAAGCTGTACAGATATGCACAAGACTGCCAATACACTAGAATACGAAAATAACAAAGATGATGAAAGAAGCTGTACAAGACAGCAAGAAGCAGTGAGAGACCATGCAGTAACCACATATAGCGATTACCGTCTCAGCACCACTGAAAATAAAAGCAGTGAGAGACCATACAGTAACCACTGGTGTATACAGCGATTACCGTCTCAACACCACTGAGACAAACACAAAACTAACAACTAAAATGACGAGTACACTTCAAAGTAATGCGAGACCATGCAGTAACCACATATAGCGATTACCGTCTCAGCACCACTGAAAGACCATGCACGTGAAACACAACGAATTTGCGGTCGACTGTGCACAGAGTCAGGCAAGACACCCACCACTTTTTGAGCGGGAGTGGGCAAATGCATAACTCTTTTTCCGAACAAAGTGAAGATCACGCGGAGCTCTTATACCAACATGCGCGCATGCCCGACACACACACAGCATGGCAAGAGTCAACGCAAACACAAAGTCCGAAATATGTCGTAACAACCCGCGGTAAAACAAGAGTCGTATGCTCACGTCAAATATGTGATAACTGAATGTCTGATAACAAACTCAAGAAGTAACTCTCGGATAACTGAATGTCTGATAACGCACTCAGTATCTTGAATCACCTGCATAAAAGAATGTCTGATAACGCACTCAAGTATCTTGAACTCTGATCGATACGATTCAAAGAAAGAATGAAAACAGGGACGCCGATACAATGCAGAGAACCTCAACCTCAAGATACTCCAATGTCACAGAACTGTCAAAGTACCTCAATGTCAAAGAATACACACGTGTGCAAGAACAATAATGGAGAAAGCGCAAGCAGGCAGCACAAACAAGTACAAAGCGACGACAGCGGCCTATGCGTTGAAGTCAGTCCCACTTCTGATGCCAAACAGTGCTGGCCTCCAGCACCGATCGTCTGTAGGCCCAAGGAGAGAAGGTCGTCGCAGCCGACGAAGTACCCGAATTTATTGCACGGCCCGCCCGCGCGCACACGGCCGCCCAGGGGGCAGCCTGAGGAGACAGGCTTGAGGAAGCCCCCGACGGGCCAGGTCACCGCTGAGATCCCCGAGGAGGGACAGCAGCAACCTGGTCACCGCCGGGAACCTCGTAGAGCTCTTGAGCCGGGAAACTTGAGCCAAAATGGATTGAGCCAAAATGGCTTGAGCCAAAATGGCTTGAGCAAAAATGGCTTGAGCCGGGAAACTTGAGCCAAATGGCTTGAGCTGGTCTGCGGTCTGCGGGGCCCGATTCGAGCCCCCTTAGGGGGCAGGGCCAGCGGTAGGATTACCTACAGGCAACCTAAGCACTAACAGCGGAGCTGTGCGGATATACAGGTCAGCGTAGCTGTGCAGATATATTGCAACAGCGTAGCTGTACAGATATATACACACATCGAAGAAACAGCGGAGCTGAGCAGGTATCTTACAACAGCGGAGCTGTGCAGATATAGTACACAAACAATCACTGACCAAGCTGTACGTGTATACACAGCTCAGCAATGCCATTGAGAAGTGATTGTGCAGCTGCCAACTCAGCCTGTGTGATCGCGCAGTGGCTAGGGATCATGAAACCTCTGCGGCCAACTCCAAGGTGCCATCCGCCCTGAACAAGTCCAGGGGGAAGCTGGTGAGGAGGAAGAGAGGGAACAAGATAAGCATCAATTACCTAACCACACGAAGTGCCACGTTCACACCGCCCACCATCGAAAGCTCCTCTAAGTGCACGAGCAGTATAATGACCCGATCTAATATGATAAAGAATGTGAAGATTCCAAGAATGTTAAGAGCTGGTCACCGCCGGGAACCTCGCAGAGCCCCTTGCACGCGTCAGAACCAAGAATCGAAGCAAAGAACTCCGCAATATGCCAATCCGAGGCCAGGTTCCTGGCTTCGCCCGGAAAGATTTATCGACGGAATGAGTCTAGAATTTAAGAAGTAATTTCTGCAATGCAAAGCTTCGCTCTGCGCAATTATCAGCCTAAACGAATGGTTAGAACTGCAAAATCAGCTGAGCCAGCCCGCGGACGGTATGATCGCGTTCCTTCTCGGAATTTCGCCAACTAGCTCCACTCTGTCGCCGAATTCCTCTAGCTCTGTTACCGTCAGAGCTCTACGAGGCATTACTACATGGAATGAAAACCGCCAACCTGGTCACCGCCGGGAACCTCGTAGAGCTTCTTGCACGAGCAAGATCAGGTTTGAAGTAGAGTAATAAAATGAAGGTTTTCTTAAAATCTTCATTTTTCGATTTTTCTATATTTATAATAGCTCGGTTCCCGGAAGTCAACTCATAATACAATGCATGGGGGCTGAGCTGCTCTCAGAATAAAGCTAATATGCGTATGCTTAGCGAAAAAAATGCTTTCTTAAAATAAGGGAAATGGTCAAATATCTTTCAAATCTGAGCAAAACCGACCCAAAGTTACCACTTTGTCAGCCCGGGCCGGGTCGACCAACTAGCTCCACCCCGCGCCGGAATTCCTCTTGCTCATCGATGCCGAAAAGCTCTACGAGGTATTACTACTGGACGCCGGCAGTAAACCGTCAACCTTTCTCACCGCCGGGAGACTCGTAGAGCTTCCTTTCCATATATTATGTCCAAAGAGGTAACTGGGGACGAGTATTTTTTCAGTCCTAGCGCTGATAGCAGATTGATCTCAGGCGTCTAGATACTCCTGCCACTGATAATTTCCTTCCCTTTCTTGTGCTGAACAGATCCAGCCAAGCGGCGCCTCATGATTTCCATTTCATTTATGTGACAAAGAGCTCTCAAGTACCTCGTATAGCTCGTCGGCATCGATGAGCTAGAGGAATTCCGGCGCGGGGTGGAGCTAGTTGGACCACCCGGCCCGGGCGGATAAAGCGATGACTTCTGGTCGGTTTCGCTAAGATTTGAAAGATATTTGGCCATTTATTTTGAGAAAGCAGATTTTCACGCCGAGCATTGGCATATAAACTTCATTCTGACAGCAGCTGAGCTCTGCCGATGCATTTTATTTAGAGTTGACTTCCAGGAACCGAGCCAATATGAATACCGAAAAAAACGTAATAAAGATTTATGAAAATCTTTATATTATGACTCTACTTCGATTCTGAGCACTCTGATCAGTATAAGAGCTCTACGAGGTTCCCGGCGGTGACCAGGTTGACGGTTCACCGCCGGCGCCAGTTAGGTTAAGCCCAGCACCCACGAGCGCGATCATCGGAAATCCCGCGGGGGGGGGGGCTCGAGTGGCGCATCAGAGCACAGGGTGGTTCCAGAGCAGAAACAATAGTGCCCACGGCGATATTCCCTATGTGGGGCCGTGCGCACGAGAGCAACGTTGGCAGGCCATTCGCGAGGACATCGGTACCTTTCAACATTGCCGATGACACGGCTAGCAGTCGGTCGGGGCGCCTCCCTCGATGGAGCACCCGTCTCAAGACGACGGCTTCACTCCGAAAGCCGCGTCGCGACACCAAAGGCGCTGCGCACCCGGACAGCGCGAACGAGGACAGCTCCGCTACCAAATAAGAATCGGGACGAACGTTGAGCCTGAAACATCAGACTCAGGTTGACCTGGCGAACCTGGCATCTCGTGCATTGCGTGCTTGGGCCGTCGCAACCGCCGCGTTAGTTTGCAAAAAGTAGGAGGAGGAGGAGGAGGAGGTGGAGAGGGAAGGAGAGACGCAAGGGAATGAGGGAGGGGCGGCGAGAGGGAACTGCGCGGAGAGGAGGGTGAAGGGGGGAGGCGAAGGAGAGAGAAGGGAGACGGGGGAGAGAGGGAATGGGGAAGAGAGAGAGGGAGAGGGAAAAAGGGGAGAGGGAGGGGGGGAGGAGGGAGGAAAAAAGGTCGAAAGAGACGAGGGAGGAGCGGGGGGAAAGAGGGGCAATGATAAGTAAAGGCCAGGGGATAAGAAAAAGTAGGCCAGAGGGGACGGGCCACGACCTTACATCAACCCCCCTCCCCATCGCCCTCTCATCCTCCGCCCTCTGCCCTCCCTCCCCCACCTCTCCTTCGTTATTATCGTCGTCCTCGCCCCCCTGGCATTCGCCACCCCTCCTCCGTCTCAGCCTCGTCCCTCCTCATCCCTGCCCTCCCCATCCTCCTCGTCACCCTCCACCCTCCGTCTCATGATCCCCCCCCTCCTTCTTCGCATGTTGTCAACATCTTTCTAGTTGCCATCCTCCCTCGTCACCCCCCGTTCTCTCCGCATCTTGCTTTTCACCGAGTGGGAGCCCTCGGAGGCGCCAAGCGCCACTGTTCAGGAGAATCGAGGCCCCTAGGCCTTCGCTTTCGGCTGCGCGCCGAGCGCCGCCGACATCACCGACAGGAGGACCTCGTTGGCGCCCTCGAAGGTCTCGAGCTTCTGGAAGAGCGGCTTCATCTTGCGGCGGCGGCCCACCTCGCTCCCCGTCTCGTCTTTGAGCGCGTGGATGCAGATGGCCTCCTGCATCGTCCTCTCCGCGATCGTGATCGGGTCGGCCACCACCTTGGCGTCATCGGCTGGCATCGGTGTCTTGAACGTGTTCAAGATGGTCCCGTAATGCTCGAAGTGACTCTCCAATGCATCGTTGCGGGTCTTGAGCTCGTCTCCGTTGAACTCCATCAACGTGGCATCTGCGTGTTTCAAGAGCGCCGCTTTCGTTTTGCTGTTGAAGCCGTCCGCCCACGACGTGCCGTCCCCTCCACCTTTGTACATGGTCTTCAGGCTGGCGAGGGCAGTCAACACGGGCTGATGCGATGAAGTGATCACGCTGTCCTTGTCATCCAGCAGATGGGCTTTGATCCCGAGGGCTTCGCTCACCAATGCGTTCTTCTCAGCTTTGGTCGTGTTCTTGAAAAGCTCAACGAAACGTTCCACGGCCTGGAAGGCCGCCCGAAAGGCATTGCGACCGACGCCCTTCTGGATCCTCTCCTTCGTTGTGGCGCCTATCTGGAAGTACTCGTTGATCGTGTTGCGAAGGCTGTCGGTCCACTCCTTCATGAGTTTAGCTTCGCCTGTCGAAATATTGCCGAGATCCCCAAAGACGTCAACCAACCGACACACGAAGCTGACAATATTGAACTGGTGTTGCTCCCTCGGCTTGAATGCGTTGGCATGCGTCATGCAATGGCCAATGGTTGACCGCAATACGGCCCTGCTCTGTTCGTCTAATAACTCAGGTAAGTCGGAGCCGTCGCCGCATGAGCTCTTTGACAGGAGGAAGGTGAGAGCCTCATCCATCGCGTCGACTTCTTTCTCTGGCATTCGATCTCCCGTCAGGTCTTCCTGTATGATTGCAATCAGGCGCTTCAGTGCGTTGACCTTGTCAGTGCGCTCGCTGACAGCCTTCATGTCTGCCCACATTGCCGCCCACGTACTCGACGATGTCGGTAAAGCCAGCTGGGCAACACTGACCACCCTCGACCAATGCGACAATTCCTCACTGGTCGCGCCAGCATGACCCCTAGTAGTCCACCAAATATTGTGCATGTTCTTGATGTTCTCGTCGGCTGCATCGGGAAAGTCATTGATCAGCCAGCTTGGCACTTGGTACCTGATCTCGCGCAAGACAGTCGCTTCATCGAAAGCTTGCTGCGCTGTGGCCGCGAAGAAATCGTCAGAAAGGGCTTGACCCTTGTACAAGAACTTCTTCACGGCCTTCATGTTCGGCACGTGCTTCTCGATTCAACCCTTGTACTTGGTGACATCCTTCAGCCGCGCGCCCCAGAAGGGAGATGTCCGCGCGCTTTTGGCAAAGGCACGTTTGCTACTACATCCACGCTTGTTGTCCTTGACATTGATGTTGTTCAGTTCGACGATGCTCTCGAGGCAGTCAACGCCCCCACCGGCCATCATCCGAAAACACTTGTGCACGAACTCCAATTCCGATGCCACGGCGCTCATCTCATCGGGGAGGTTGTCGAGGTCAGCAGTGAGGGAACTCTGCACCTTCCCCGAGAATTCGATCAGGTCCCCGCACTTGTCGCCACCGCCATCGATGAAGTTCCCGACGAAAACGTAGAAGTCGGACAGGAGCTTGGCAGCCTTGTCGAGGTTGGATCCATCCAAGCCTCCGATGGGGCAGACATATGGATCGAACGTCAAGTGGCCCTTCGCCACGGCCAGCACAGCAGTGCACTCGATGACGTCGATCTTGTCATTCTTGATGATATCCTGAATCTTCCTGTCGTGAAGCTCCTCCTTGAACACAGACGGGAAGTCGACCCCGTTCTCGTGCAGGACGCTGGTCCTCTTCACGATCTCTGTCCACTCTGTCGACCTGGGGCTGTTCTCACAGAACCAATGTGCTGCAACAGCTAGCTGGATGTGGTCCTTGAACTCGTCGTGCAAAGCCGTGAGCCCCTTATCCTTGACAGTCTTCAACGCAGCGTTGGCGAAACGGATCTGCGTGCCGTACGACTTTTTGCTGGCCAGCATCTGCTCGATCGGAAGGGAAGCCTTCTTCCTGGCCACAAGGTCCTGGGGAGTCTCGTTCCTCGGGGCGGCCTGCCTCGCATTGCCAGCGAGCGCCCCGACGACGCTGCGAGCTCCAGAAGGAGTACCACCGCCACTGGGACGACGACCACTTAGTCCTAGACAACTCGCCGCTGCACTCCTCGCATCTGGTGACTGCTTGGGCAGTGGGGAAGGCGCAGGCTCCTCATCATCAATCTCCTCGATCGAGACGCTCTCGGGCTCGCTGTCATTAGCCTCCTCAGGCCCCGCAGGCTGCACTGCTGCTTGCACGGCGGCAGGAGGGCCAACAGCACCGAGGACTGACCGATCATGAATAGGGGCGCCCACCTGCACCAACTTCGCCAGGATCCCCTCCTGGGCCACCGTGCAGTTCCGCATCGCTGTCACAAGCTTATCCTTCTCCATCTCGTCAATCTTGAGCCTGCTGATCTGAACGGCCTGCTGCTCGAACTTCTGCTGAGAAGCCTCCAGCTCGAGACGTTTCGAGCTCACGCCGCGCGTCGACTTGACGGCGCATGTAACCCATGGGGCCATCGGGTTCCTCAGAAGCACACCCTTGAACATGGATCCATTTGGTCTCGGAAGGTCCCTCAGCTTGATGTCGCACTCCTCAGGTGTTTTGCCGAAGTGCGATTTGAACTCTGCCTTGGTCAAGCCAACGAGCGAGTAATCAATGTCGATGGAATTGCAGCTCGAAGCAACCACGTCTGTCTGGATGAAGTCTTTGGCATCGCCTCCAATCACCCCTTCCGCGATAGCCCAGTGCTCGCCGACGTCCACATCTCTGTCATTCTTCATCTGGGCCACCTCCTCGAAAGATCCAAGGTGTGAGAAGCAATCGTTGTAGATGCCCCAGCATTTACTGCACGCAGGTCCCTTCGGCAACTTGGTGCCAGTGCCCTTTTGCGGTGCATGTGTCGGCCCAGGTAACTCCAGACATATTACTAGTCAGCAAGCAAGCTGAGCACGTAAACACTGTAAGAACCCTCTGCCGTTTGGAGGAGCCCTCTGCTCCTGAGTCCGCCCTCTTAGACATTGAGCGGCGAGCAGGCTGAGTCCGCGAACGAATCCGACAGCGCCTCCGGGTGGCGCAACCGACCTGGCCACTCAGAAACCCTGGCACCCAGGAGGGTAGATAGGGCCGTCCAAGACAGGAAGGGTAGGGCCGACCAGGGGATGCCCAAACGAAAATGGCAGGGCCGTCCAGGACAGGAAGGGCACGGCCGCCCAGGGAGAGGAAGGGCAGGGCCGTCCAGGGCAGGGCCGTCCAGGACAGGAAGGGCAGGGCCGACCAGGAAGGAAGGGCGCTCGGCGTCAACGGGCATGCAGTTCGAACACTCAGTGACCCAGGCCAACGCACTGCGCACACTTTGTCCCTAGGCCCCTGGGGAAGGTGGTGATTCGCCGATGGCGGCTAGGACGATATATGGAAATATGAACTGATGGAAGGTTACGAGTAACCGAATGCTGACAGCGGCAACCACCTGCAACCCATGGCTACTGTTCAGAGGGCCTGTGACACAAAGAGCACGAATGATTGGCGAAGACCGCCTGTAAGGGTAGCGGCTGTCCCTGCTGCTCTCGCCCCCTCCCCTCGTTCGGTTGCTCATGACCCGTGTTAGGGTCCTGCTAGGGACATGACAGGGTCCTACTGGGGTCCTGATAGGGCCCTGCCAGGCGCCTGCAAGGGTCCTAGGAGGATCCCGCTAGGGTCCTACCAAGGCCCTGCTAGGGTCCTGCTGGGGCCCTGCTCGGGGCCTGCTGGTGACTACTACGGGCCTACCAGGGTGCTGCTAGGGCCCTGCTGGAGACCTGCCACTCCTCACAACAAAACACCTCCTCGTCCTCCCCCTCCTCACCCTTCCCCCCTCCATCCCCTTCCCCCCATCTCCCCCCTCCCGTTGCTCACGCGCCCCCTACTCCCCCACCCCCCCCCCCCCCCCCCCCCACACACCCACCCACCCACCCCACCCCACCCCCCCACCCCACCCCCCCCCACCCCGCCCCACCCCACCCCACCCCCCCCACCCCACCCCCACCCCCACCCACCCCCACGGCGCGCAGCGACGCTGGGCCCCGCAACCCTGGAAGCGAGGAAGGAGAGGAAGAGGACGAGGAGGAGGAGGGGGGGGGAGGGAGAAGGAGGAGGGGGGAGGAGGAGGGAGGAAGGGGGAGGAGGAGGGGTGAGGGAGAAGGAGGTGGACTCGGTGGAGGAGGAGGAAGAGGGAGGAGGAGGAGGAGGGGGAAAGGAGGAGGAAAGCCCATCGCAAACGCACGCACTTTTCTTCTTCCCGACGCTCCAAGACGGCCCAAGAGGCCGACCGCCCTCAGACGGCCCAAGAATCAGCCCCCTAAGAACGCACCAAGACGACCCAAGGGAGCGCCAAGATGGCCCAAGCGGCGCCCAAGACGGCCAGAGAAGGCCCCAAGACTGTCCACGCGCAGAGGAGCCCAGCGTAAAATATCCGCCGCCTGTCCAGTAGACAAGCGAAAGCGTGATGCCCGCGTGCGTCCATTAGAACGCGTTTGTGCTGCTACATGTTAAGGTTTGCGGAAAAAACTGCAGCGCGCCCCATGGAGCGCGATGGGCGCGGACGCGAGCAGGCGCTGGCACGTGCGCGTGACAAATATCGCGCATTGCCGATGCGCGTTCGCACCACCGGGGCAACGAGACGCTGCAAACGACAAGCAAGTGCAATGTAGGGTGCGTCGTTGAGTTCTACACCGTACGATGGCGACGCGCGGGCGCCGATGCCATGCGGGGTAAAACGAACCTACGGTGGCGCGCAGGCGCCACCACGTGCCCGCGCGCGCGCCCGCGCGCGCGCCAGTTCACGCACCCACCCCGCCCACTCGCACCTCACCGCCCCCGTCCCCCCCCCCCGCCCCTCCCTCCCAGCCTCAGACCCCCGCCGCGTTCTGCCCTGCGAGCCTCCATCGCCAAAGTGACTCGCCAGATGCAGCGAGGCGCTCTCTGTTCGACCGTCGACGGCGCGCGCCAAGAGGCGCTGCCAGGGGCGTATCGCCAAGAAACGCCTGGGCCATGTGGTCGACGAGGCGCTTCCCTGGCGCGTGGGCCGCGACGCAGTTGTCACCGCCCACGCCAGGCTTCGCGCAGCCCGTTGGCCAGGCCGCTTACCCTGCCCTGACCCCGCTGCCACAAAAAAAAAAAAAAAAAAAAAAAAAAAAAAAAAAAAACCTAGTGGGCCTCTCGGGGCCATCTTGAGATACCCCTGGGACAATGGAGTGATTGGCGGCGGTAACCAGAGGCCCTGATGATGTCTAGGCGTGGGAACGCGACCATTCAAAACAAACTGCTTGGCTGTCCGCTGAAACTGTTCTCTCAAGCCCTGTTTGGCCGCTGCACTCAAGCCACGGTACCTCACACAAAGCACCCCGAGGTCGCAAGCTCTGCCAGGCCCCGAGCCCTCATCCTGCACGAACTGTCACCAACTACATTTGGCGCGGGGCGGCCTCTCATCTGTAAGTTGTCGTTTGTTGCGCAAGACTGGTGGAGTGCGCTCTTCCATCACCGTGAATCGTTTCCCGTTCTGTGCAAACTGATACTCATGTACTTTCATTATTGAATTCACCCATCCCGCCGATACGTGATCCATCCTAGCTATCTTTGCATGGTACGATAACTTCCCAAGAAGCCGTCGGACTGAGGTGTGGCCAACTCCAATACTCACGGAGTCAACTTCGGCGTCCAAAGCAGTGTTAACCAAATCTGTGATCACAACGGGCGACCTGGCATCCAATCGCAAGGCCTCGCGGTGATGATCCAAGAACGCTTTCGACCAAGGGTCCAAGCGGCATTCAGGCTCGCTGCAGATATCATCAGCAATGTCCCCAGACTCAATGAGCAAGAACAGATTGAAAGGGTAATTATCATGCCGCCGTTTCAAAGTATGTGCTGAGATCGACGCTTCCGCCAGCATAGTGAAGAATCTGGCATTCGTTGCAGAACTCCTATAAGCCTAAGCCAACGGCATGCACCTCCACCTAGGGTTCGAACCAACCGTGCGCAACACTCACGAGAAGAAAGACACGTCAGACAAACCATTGCCAACGTCAACGCCCCTCCCGAACCGCTGGAAGAAACCATCAAACGGTTTTAACGCCCATGCCCTGGGCAACACCAATGTAAATTTTCTCTTGGGGGTGGTGCGCACTAGTTGCCGAACGCCCACCGATCGCTGACACCAAAGAGCTCCCAGATCTTGTCCATGCACGGCGTAGTACTCCTGTGGAGTGCCTGGCGCAGTATGCGATACTCGCGGCCTTTCCCTTGTGCTGCCGACCGAAGCTGTGTGCGATCCCAAGAAACCCTGGAAGTTCGGAAATAATCAGTCTGCATGTCCTCAAAGGGTAACAGCACGCTCTTCAAGCATATTATCGATGGCAGCGGGTGGCCGAAAACGAACCAACGAACGGCAACAAACAAGCTCGTTTGTGTAGACCCCTTTTTCTTGTCGATCTCGTCCTTGCGCACGTCTCCAGCGAAAAGCCCGAAGTGTTCGATGGCCTGCTCAGGCCCCACCATCACACTGGAACCTTTTTTCCGACAATCTCTGCGAAACCATCGCGGTACTTGCTGGCCATCATGCAGACGCTTGACAACGGCGAGCCCCTGCACGCGAGAGCCTGGCGAGCTCGGGCGATGCATTGAGCGCCGCCTGGCTGCTTCTCGGCGCACTTGAGGAACGCATCCATGAACAGCGGCGGGTGCACAGATAAAGCAAGACCAATCCAATCTAGCGCTATGCATACGCCTAGCCATTTGTGCCGCGGCCACGTCGGCGGCTCGCAGCTGAAAATCATCGAAATCATCACAGCGCACGCCTTCTGCAAGGCAGCCGCACGCCCACTGCAACATCCGTTGCAGACGTGCACGATATCGTGGCTGTCCCACCTGGTGTTGAACATCCCCAGCAACATCGAGCGGCGGTACTGCTTAGACATCTCACGTCCCCTGCAGAATGCGTCCGACATAACTTTATTATGCAGCAAATCATCTTGGTTTGGCACGCCTCGGCGGTAGTAGAATCGCGATGAGAGGACGCCCCGCACGCACGACCGAAATGATTGCATCGCGGCACCCGCTGCGAGGCACAAACTGAAGTTCACACAACTGCTGACGCTTGGCTCCAAAGGAAAAGCAATTGTTTTACTCATCGTAATGACGACATGTACCTCGCACTTCGGCCTCAAACTCGCAACGGTGAATCCAAACTTCCGTTCGCATCTCTCGACCGCCCCATCTGCATCCGTGCACACCAAGCGTTGAATACGGTTGAACCTCGATGATAGATCACCAAACTGTGGGTCCGACGCCTTCACTGCGCCATAGTAAGCTTCTCCAATCCCATGAGCAACGGTCTGCAACCACAACGGTATCCGAACGTGAATGCGAACGAAGACGCCGTTCACCTCGGCGAGCGCAGTGCAGCTTCGAGATGTTTGCATTAGTTTGTATGTTGTCCCTTGTGATGTGTACATTGTGAACCAACCATTTGCTCTGCGTGCGATCTGAACCTCGTCTGTGACAGTGTCCTCAATTGCTGGGGGGACTGGCCCCAACGTCTCCATGTCTCGAACTGTTGTCTTCAGGGGCGTGCTGTCGTACATAACCACATCGGTAAAAGTCAACGGTGCACCTCCCTTCTCGATGATGCTGTCTGCGAAACTATTCAACATGCGATGGGCTTCCCGACGATACATAATAATCCACGCGCAGGCCGTCGTCTCAATGATGTCTGAAACGTTACGACGGTCATCCGAAAATTGATCAGCCAGAGCGTCTGCGCTAATGACGTGCATGCGCTGCGGAGAAAGAACACCAGTCAACAGTTCTTTCCAAGACTCATCTGCTAATGGGATTCTCGAAGGTGGCAATTTATCAACAAATGCAGCGGCCCTCTCCAGAATCACACTTATGCGCTCCTGAACGTTAGCGGCAAACGTGTTCCCATGGGAATCCTCTCGGTGAGATGGAGGGGCCGCGTCGGGTGAAAGAGCGAGCATTTCATCGCCGTCCATATCTTGAACAGCATCTGTGATCGCCAACGGCTCGACTGCAACTGGCTGCGCTGCGACTGGCTGCACTGGCTGCTCGAACTGGAAGATACGTTGAAACACATGACGCACATCTTTCTTCCGCTGCAAGGGGCCAGAGAAACACTCAGAACGCAAACCGTGTCTGGGCAGTTCCAATCTCTGAAGTGGAGTGAGGCACACATGTGGTGAGGCTGGGGCGTGGGAGTCACCATGGAGCACGCAAACCGCGTCTGGCGGCCCAACAATGGATGCTGGCCCAGGGGCCTGCTCGTCGATCACATCGCATGAAGAACCTGTGTCAACACCGACAGCAGCCTCGAAAACACTCTGCCATGAATTCGCTGTCTCTGGTACATGTTCAATATCGGCCAAAACTGCCCCAAAAGGAATGGAGATAAAAGAACCACGTCGCGCGTTTGTGGCCCAAATGGATACGGAGGAGGACGAGGCAAAAGGAGGTGGCGCAGACGTGCGCACTGAGGGCCCGCGCTACTACACTGTCACATGTAAACTGCACGGGGCCCTCTTTTGGATAATGGTCGGACCCACTCAGCTGGACACCCCAGGAGCTCACGAAAGACTGCGAGAAGTCCAGGTGCTCACGAAAGCGGCGACGGATGGGACGCAACGTGATTTTACCTACGCCAGAGATCTCACTCAAGAAAATATCGATGCTCGCGCGCATGGCCTATTAATTGACCGAGAGATTCCTATGGTTTCCTTAAATATTAAAATCATGTTTTTACTATGTTTCGGGACTTAGGCTAACGCCCCACCCTGTAGCCACCACCCGACATCTTAACCCTACAGCCCGAGTTAAGTACAGAAAAACGATAGCACCTCTCAAGATGACTCGAACAATACGAATAGCTTCGCGGACCTAGCTCGGGCAGCAGACCGAGTTCAGACCTCTGGATGCAACAGACGAACGCCCCTGATGATTCTGAATCGGTTTCTGTAAGTATCAGCTCTGTAGCTGTCCTACAGCTCGAGTTAAATACAAAAAAACGTCAACGCGTGTCTAGATTACTCGAAACAGCTGATCCCGCCGGGATGCTTTCTGGCAATAATATCTACCCGATCGATCTGATATTGAGACGGCGAGCGGGAATAAGATCGAATATCACGGTCAACAAGAATAGAGCTCTAACGAAAGTTTGAATTTTGAGAACAAAATTTTCAACCGACGAAAAGTCACCAAAAGGTCCGTCGATATTTTTCTTGCCAACTAGCTCTCCGGCGCCCCGGAACTGGGAACCGGCAATAAACAGTCAACCTGGTATTTTTGCGTCTTTTGCGAAGGCCGGTTCGAGCTCCCATGGGAGCAGGCCTAAACACAAAGAACCTAAGCAGCGAAGCTGCAAAGATTAAAGCAGAGGTGCATCAACAGCGAAGCTGTACATATATGCACAAGACTGCAAGTATACGCGAAAACAACTAAGAATGTAAAGAGGAATAGAAGCAGTGAGAGACCATACAGTAACCACTGGTTTATACAGCGATTACCGCCTCAACACCACTGAGAATGTACAAGAGATTAAAAGTCAGAATGCAGGTAAGAAAGTGAAACAAAGTGAAAATCAGCGAGTACAATCAAAGCATGTGGCCTATGCACCTGCCCCGATGGGAGCTGCCCCAATCCTCTTATGAGACCAGTCAGCGCATCTAACTTTGCCGAACGTCTTCCCAGATCCTCGGCCCATCACGTCTTAGACGAGAAACGACCGACTCCAGAAAATCATTCATGAGCTCTTCATCGTGGAAAGCACCATCCCAGACCTCGCTGCACTGCAAAGCATGCCACGCCGTGACCCGATTTTTGCAGCAACTCCTCCACCGTCCACCACATCCCCGCGGAAGTGACTCTATACAGGAAACGGAGCTTACACACAGCTCCTCATCCCAGCCCGCTGCAACCAGACAGCCCTCAAAGTACGAGATATCCGCATGGGAGTAGCCACTGCCCAGAAGACGTTGAAGCATATTCAACTATTGGAATGTGTGGGGGTCCGTGTATATAAGAGGTTTACTGTCTGGAGCACTGCTACAGAGCGCCTCGGGATCCAAACCACATTGCCACTGTTGCCAGGCGGAGGCAATAGCCTGCCTGTCCGTAACAATCGGCCGTTCAAAGAAATATTTTCTGATCCGCAGGTTTTCTGGCACGAGCTCCACTGCTGTTTCAACATCAACCATTGCGTCAGGTGCTTGATTGTGCTGCAAGTCATCCTCATCCTCTTCCATCACCTCCTTCTCCTGCAAATCCATATTAGCAACTGCCGTGGAAACCTCGTGAACATAATCCTCCTCCGCCACCCCCACCAGCTCCATCTGCGCAACTGCAGAACTCCCAACCACAGAATCTGACCGAATCCTGTGGTCAGCCCCCGTTGAACTCCCAACTGCAACAGCAGAACTCCCAGTCATAGAACTCCCTACTGCATCAGCTGAACTCCAAGCCGCGGTACTCCCAACTGCAGAACGCCCAGCTGTTGAACTCCCAACTGCATCAACAACTGCATCAGCGGAACTCCGAACCGTGGAACTTCCTACTGCACTCCGAACTGTGGAACTCCCGACTGCACTGGAACTCCCAACTGCAGAAGCATCACCCTGATCAGCGCGCACTCGATGACACTCCTCCTTCTCCTCCTCACCAACAAAGAGAGCACAAAGATCAGTCTGAGTCCCACACGCAATGTGAACACAGGGATCTGTCTGAGCCCCACAATCGGAACACTGCGAACACAAAGAGTTGCCAGCCAATTCAACAGCATCCATATCAGTCTGTGTTCCACAAGTGTCCTCAACCCATTCCTCTTCCCCAGAATCGTCCGAGCAGAAATTCCGATAATATCTGGGCGCGCAAATGCCCGCGCGAACAAGGCACGACGGATCTGGCCCCCGAGCCGTGGACCACAAACGATACCTGACACGTTTTGCCCGCAGGCGGCGCAACTTCGATTGAAAAACTTTGACACCATGCCCATGCAGCTGGTCTCGCTCATGCAGGCGAGACTCACCTCCGCACGAAGGGCGATCACGGCAATATAGATCACTAACACACACTTCGACCGTAGACAAACGAGCAGACAAGCAAGCGAGAAACTCGGAAGTAAACAACGCCGCATCTGTCCAATCTGAAGCAACAAAATCCGCGCCTGACAATTCAGATGAAACAAACTCCATATATAAAACGTGGACTCGCTCAACGAGAAGAAGGCAAATCACAAGCAATAACTAGATGGACAGTTGAGATAACCGAGGAAAATGCTGTTCCAACGATGCTCCGACAATCTCAACAAGAATGTGCACTCCGACGACAATGGGCGTGGACAGGCCTTCGTCAATCAATGAAGTGTATCGTACTCCAACAATCAATGAGAGTGTGCGGTACTCAGGCAAAACAGACACTGAAGCACCGTGTACGGTAAAGAGAACCAAACACCAGGCACGGCACAATGCCGCTCGAGGAGGCCTCCGACGGGCCAGGTCGCCGCTGAGAGCCCGAGGAGGGACAGCAGCAACCTGGCCACCGCCGGGAACCTCGTAGAGCTCTTTTCTTGCACGGCGATCGTCGGAACACATGAAGAAAGCTTCTGGAGCGAGAAACGAAAAACTCAAAAAAACACGTTTTTCTGTTTTTATCCAACGTCGGTTCCTCCAAATGTTTTGATAGTAATACTGCACCTACGGACCGAAGAATCTGACTGGCAGACGCGGCATAACCCACTACAGGTGCGAAAAATCTGGTTTCTCAAAATGAATGGTCAAATATCTTTCAAATCTTAGCAAAACCGACCAAAAGTTAACACTTTGTCCGCCCGGGCCGGGTGGTCCAATGGGAACCGGCGGTAAACCGTCAACCTGGTCACCGCCGGGAACCTCGTACAGCTCTTTTCTTGCACGGCGATCGTCGGAACACATGAAGAAAGCTTCTGGAGCGAGAAACGAACAACTCGAAAAATCACGTTTTTCTGTTTTTATCCAACGTCGGTTCCTCCAAGTGTTCTGATAGTCATACTGCACCTACGGACCTAAGAATTTGACTGGCAGACGCGGCATAACCCACTACAGGTGCGAAAAATCTGGTTTCTCAAGATGAATGGTCAAATATCTTTCAAATCCTAGCAAAATCGACCAAAGGTTAACACTTTGTCCGCCCGGGCCGGGTGGTCCAACTAGCTCCACCCCGCGCCGGAATTCCTTAAGCTCATCGACTGGGAGCCGGCGGTGAGCCGTCAACCAGGTTACCACCGGGAGCCTCGTAGAGTTCTTTTCTCGTGACATTGAGGGAGTTTTCTTCAAGATTTCTGTGCGAAAGAGCTCTCAAGCTCATCTGGAGCTCGAGTTAAGTAGAAAAAAGCACCTTGAGTTCCAAAAAACATCGGTCGCATACGAATAGTGTTGCGGACCTAGCTCGGGTAGCAGACTGTGTTTAGAGCTCTAGATGCTCCAGCCGAACGCCCCTGATGATTCTGGATCGGTTTCCGCGCGCCCTAGCTCTGCAAATCTGCTACAGCTTCAGTTAAGCACAGAAGACCGACAGCGCCTGCAAAGAGAACTTGAAGAATACGGATAGTTTTGCGGACCTAGCTCGGGTAGCAGACCGAGTTCAGACCGCTCGATGCAACAGACGGACGCGCCGAATGATACAGAATCCTATCATGTGCGTACCAGCTCTGTAGCTATTCTGGATCGTGAGTTAAGTGCAGAAAACCAACAGCACTTGTCAAAATGACTCTAAAGATTACGAATAGATTTGCGGACCTAGCTCGAGCAGCAGCCTGAGTTCAGAGCTCTCGATGGGACAGACGAACGCGCCTCAAGATTCTGAATCGGTTTCTGTAAGCATCAGCTCTGTAGCTGTCCTAAATCTCGAGAGTAAGTACAGAAAACCGTCAACGCGTGTCAAGATGACTCGAAACGGCCGTCGGTTCCAGCAAGTCTTTTGATAGTAATATTGCAGCTACGGACCTCAGAATTAAATGGCAGACGCGGCAGAACCCACTACAGGTGAGAAGAATGTTTCAAATTTCGCACAAAGATTGAAAAACCGACCCAAAGTTAACACTTTCTCTCTTAGGTAGGGTCGGCCAACTGGGAACCGGCGGTAAACCGTCGACCTGGCTACCGCCGGGAACCTCGTAGAGCTCTTTTCTTGCACGGCGATCGTCGGAACACATGAAGAAAGCTTCTGGAGCGAGAAACGAACAACTCGAAAAATCACGTTTTTCTGTTTTTATCCAACGTCGGTTCCTCCAAGTCTTTTGATAGTAATACTGCACCTAGGGACCTAAGAATTTGACTGGCAGACGCGATAACCCACTACAGCTGCGAAAAATCTGGTTTCTCAAAATCAATGGTCAAATATCTTTCAAATCTTAGCAAACCGACTAGAAGTTAACACTTTGTCCGCCTCGGCCGAGTCGGCCGACTAGCTACACCCCGCGCCGGAATTCCTCTAGCTCATCGATGCCGAAGAGCTCTACTGGACGCCGGCGGTAAACCGTCAACCTTTCTTACCGCCGGGAGCTCGCAAAGCTTCCTGACCACATATTATGTCAAAAAATAGAGAACGAATACGTTTTCAGCCCGAGCGATTTCAGACCTCTCGATGCAACAGAACGCCCTGATACTTCTGGATCGCTTTCTGTGCGTACCAGCTCGTAGCTCTCCTACAGCCCGCTCCCCTCCATCCCTCCCTGCCTGCTTACCAGAAAAGCTTATGATGACTGAGAAAACGCGTTTTTGGAAAGTCGGTTCCTCCAGGTGTTTTAATAGTAATTCTGCCCCTAGATCCATAAAAAATAAACCAGCAGATGCGCCGTCGAGGGAACCGGCGGTAAACCGTCAACCTGGTCACCGCCGAGAACCTCGTAGAGCTCTTTTCTTGCACGGCGATCGTCGGAACACATGAAGAAAGCTTCTGGAGCGAGAAACGAAAAATCGAAAAATCGTGTTTTTCTGTTTCTATCCAACATCGGTTGCTCCAAGTGTTTTGATAGTAATACTGCACCTACGGACCTGAGAATTTGACTGGCAGACGCGGCATAACCCACTACAGGTGCGGAACATCTGGTTTCTCTAAATAAATGGCCAAATATATTTCAAACTGGCGCCGGCGGTGAACCGTCAACCTGGTCTTTTGCGGTGTTTGCGGACGACTACGCGGGCCGTCAGGCCCAGTCGCTAGCAGGAAAAAGGGCGGCATACAGAGTCAGGCAAGACACCCACCACTCTTTGAGCGGAAGTGGGCACATACGAAACTCTTATGCCGAACAAAGTGAAAAGCACGCGGAGCACTTATACCAACATGCGCGCATGCCCGACACACACACAGCATGGCAAGAGTCAACGCAAACACAAAGTCCGAAGTATGTCGAAACCGCAATGGCACATCGATGATGCGACAACCGACCGCGTTACGATATCTCCATCAGAGAAAGAACCTGCACAAACCAAAGAATGCAAGAGAATGGTGCGTACCCCAAACAAAGAAATTACGCCGAGGGAAATAAAGAAGTCACGAGCGACGTCATCGCCTCATCTTCCTCCCGAGTCAACCTTCCACTCCGTTTCCCATGACAAGTTACATGACAGAGATTGAAACTACACTGGAGACGTTCGGGATCATTCAGATCGCGCTCGTCTTTCATCCACGTTCCCAGCAGGTCCCTCTGGGTCTCATCTAAACGAAAAAAGCTTCACACTGCTCGTTCTGCAGATGCGTTTGTCGATGCTCCTCCAAAGCGGCCTTGTAAACGCTTGAAGAACCGCCATCACCTGGCGGCTTTGGTGCGCTCGGAACCTGGCCAAAGAAAATCTTGCAGCACCTTCCCACACCTTCCCCAACCATAGCCGAAATCCACTCCTTCATCCTCCTCTCCTCCCGCAGGAAGTCCCGCTCCATAGCAACAAACATATCATTCCAAAGGGCTCTGAGTCTGTTCAATTCCGCACGACGGCCACTCGCGAGAAATCCTGAAGTACGCACGAGATTGTGAAACATCAAAACCAAAAACTTCGGCACAGGCCCATCCCGTTCTTGCAGCGCATACAGAATCATACTACTGGAAACAGACCGCAGCTGGTTTGGATTCAGAAGACCAAGACGGGATAACTCCCACTGCAAATGACCCAGCGTGTCGGACTCGAACTCTGCATCCGACTCCTCCCGTTCCAGGCTCATGAATTCGGCCGCCAGTGCACCTGCCTTATCTCGATCGCACAGGAGCCGCGCAGTAGCACGGGCACGACCAGTGCACGACCTCGGGAACTCGAGCGATTGACGCATTACTTCCGAAAAAGCTTTCTCACTCGACTGGCACACTGTCTTGGAGGCGTCCATCCGGACACGGACAGACGCATCAGAACCAGGATTCGATACCTCATTAAGCGTGACGGGGCGATTCAGACACCCCTGGGACGCTCCCGACAAGGCGCAGCTATCAGAATCAGCCTGCACGCTCGGAGAAAACTCCGCATCGCAAGCTCGAAATTCAAAAAGGAAATCTGGCACATGCACCGTTGACACAACGTCGTCCGTAGCAGTCGTCCGTACAAATCTGTATTTTCTGATACGAAGATTTAGCGCCTTCTCCAGGTACACGCGAGTGCTCTCGTTACTATCGCTATAATCCAAGGAAAACGCATGAACAAAATCCTCCTCAGCCATCTCCTCCTGCTCCATCTTAGCAACTGCTTAACTATGAACATTATCCTCCTCCTCGTCCTTGCAGCCAGGGTTCGATGCCACAGCATCAGCTGAACTCCAAACCGCGGTACTCCCAACTGCAGAACTCCCAGCTGTTGAACTCCCAACTGCATCAACAACTGCATCAGCGGAACTCCGAACTGTGGAACTTCCTACTGCACTCCGAACAGTGGAACTCCCGACTTCACAGGAACTCCCAACTGCAGAAGCATCACCCTGATCAGCGCGCACTCGATGACACTCCTCCTTCTCCTCCTCACCAACAAAGAGAACACAAAGATCAGTCTGAGTCCCACACGCAATGTGAACACAGGGATCTGTCTGAGCCCCACAATCGGAACACTGCGAACACAAAGAGTTGCCAGCCAATTCAACAGCATCCATATCAGTCTGTCTTCCACAAGCGTCCTCAACCCACTCCTCTTCCTCAGAATCGCCCGAGCAGAAATTCCGATAATATCTGGGCGCACAAATGCCCGCGCGAACAAGGCACGACGGATCTGGCCCCCGAGCCGTGGACCACAAACGATACCTGACACGTTTCGCCCGCAGGCGGCGCAACTTCGATTGAGAAACTTTGGCACCATGCCCATACAGCTGATCTCGCTCATGCATGCGAGACTCACCTCCGTACGAAGGGCGATCACGGCAATATAGATCACTAACACACACTTCGACCGTAGACAAACGAGCAGACAAACAAGCGAGAGACTCGGAAGTAAACAACGCCGTATCTGTCCAATCTGAAGCAACAAAATCCGCGCCTGACAATTCAGATGAAACAAACTCCATATATAAAACGTGGACTCGCTCAACAAGAATGCAAATCACAAGCAATAACTAGATGGACAGTTGAGATAACCAAGGCAAATGCTGCTCCAACGATACTCCGACAATCTCAACAATTATATGCACTCCGACGACAATTGGCGTGGACAGGCCTTCGACAATCAATGAGAGTGCACGGTACTCAGGCAAAACAGACACTGAAGCACCGTGCACGGCAAAGATAACCAAACACCAGGCACGGCAAAATGCCGCTCGAGGAGGCCTCCGACGGGCCAGGTCGCCGCTGAGAGCCCGAGGAGGGACAGCAGCAACCTGGTATTTTGCGTCTTTTGCGAAGGCCGGTTCGAGCTCCCATGGGAGCAGGCCTAAACACAAAGAACCTAAACAGCGAAGCTGTACAGGAAGACAGCGAAGCTGCAAAGATTAAAGAAGAGGTGCATCAAACAGCGAAGCTGCACAGATATGCACAAGACTGCCAATACACTAGAATACAAAAATAACAAAGATGATGAAAGAAGCTGCACAAGACAGCAAGAAGCAGTGAGAGACCATGCAGTAACCACATATAGCGATTACCGTCTCAGCACCACTGAAAAATAAAAGCAGTGAGAGACCATACAGTAACCACTGGTGTATACAGCGATTACCGTCTCAACACCACTGAGACAAACACAAAACTAACAACTAAAATGACGAGTACACTTCAAAGTAATGCGAGACCATGCAGTAACCACATATAGCGATTACCGTCTCAGCACCACTGAAAGACCATGCACGTGAAACACAACGAATTTGCGGTCGACTGTGCACAGAGTCAGGCAAGACAACCACCACTTTTTGAGCGGGAGTGGGCAAATGCATAACTCTTTTTCCGAACAAAGTGAAGATCACGCGGAGCTCTTATACCAACATGCGCGCATGTCCGACACACACACAGCATGGCAAGAGCCAACGCAAACACAAAGTCCGAAATATGTCGTAACAACCCGCGGTAAAACAAGAGTCGTATGCTCACGTCAAATATGTGATAACTGAATGTCTGATAACAAACTCAAGAAGTAACTCTCGGATAACTGAATGTCTGATAACGCACTCAGTATCTTGAATCACCTGCATAAAAGAATGTCTGATAACGCACTCAAGTATCTTGAATTCTGATCGATACGATTCAAAGAAAGAATGAAAACAGGGACGCCGATACAATGCAGAGAACCTCAACCTCAAGATACTCCAATGTCACAGAACTGTCAAAGTACCTCAATGTCAAAGAATACACACGTGTGCAAGAACAATAATGGAGAAAGCGCAAGCAGGCAGCACAAACAAGTACAAAGCGACGACAGCGGCCTATGCGTTGAAGTCAGTCCCACTTCTGATGCCAAACAGTGCTGGCCTCCAGCACCGATCGCCTGTAGGCCCAAGGAGAGAAGGTCGTCGCAGCCGACGAAGTACCCGAATTTATTGCACGGCCCGCCCGCGCGCACACGGCCGCCCAGGGGGCAGCCTGAGGAGACAGGCTTGAGGAAGCCCCCGACGGGCCAGGTCACCGCTGAGATCCCCGAGGAGGGACAGCAGCAACCTGGTCACCGCCGGGAACCTCGTAGAGCTCTTGAGCCGGGAAACTTGAGCCAAAATGGATTGAGCCAAAATGGCTTGAGCCAAAATGGCTTGAGCAAAAATGGCTTGAGCCGGGAAACTTGAGCCAAATGGCTTGAGCTGGTCTGCGGTCTGCGGGGCCCGATTCGAGCCCCCTTAGGGGGCAGGGCCAGCGGTAGGATTACCTACAGGCAACCTAAGCACTAACAGCGGAGCTGTGCGGATATACAGGTCAGCGTAGCTGTGCAGATATATTGCAACAGCGTAGCTGTACAGATATATACACACATCGAAGAAACAGCGGAGCTGAGCAGGTATCTTACAACAGCGGAGCTGTGCAGATATAGTACACAAACAATCACTGACCAAGCTGTACGTGTATACACAGCTCAGCAATGCCATTGAGAAGTGATTGTGCAGCTGCCAACTCAGCCTGTGTGATCGTGCAGTGGCTAGGGATCATGAAACCTCTGCGGCCAACTCCAAGGTGCCATCCGCCCTGAACAAGTCCAGGGGGAAGCTGGTGAGGAGGAAGAGAGGGAACAAGATAAGCATCAATTACCTAACCACACGAAGTGCCACGTTCACACCGCCCACCATCGAAAGCTCCTCTAAGTGCACGAGCAGTATAATGACCCGATCTAATATGATAAAGAATGTGAAGATTCCAAGAATGTTAAGAGCTGGTCACCGCCGGGAACCTCGCAGAGCCCCTTGCACGCGTCAGAACCAAGAATCGAAGCAAAGAACTCCGCAATATATTTTCCTGAAATCTTTATTTTTCAATTTTTCATGCCAATCCGAGGCCAGGTTCCTGGCTTCGCCCGGAAAGATTTATCGACGGAATGAGTCTAGAATTTAAGAAGTAATTTCTGCAATGCAAAATTTCGCTCTGCGCAATTATCAGCCTAAACGAATGGTTAGAACTGCAAAATCAGCTGAGCCAGCCCGCGGACGGTATGATCGCGTTCCTTCTCGGAATTTCGCCAACTAGCTCCACTCTGTCGCCGAATTCTTCTAGCTCTGTTACCGTCAGAGCTCTACGAGGCATTACTACAGGGAATGAAAACCGTCAACCTGGTCACCGCCGGGAACCTCGTAGAGCTTCTTGCACGAGCAAGATCAGGTTTGAAGTAGAGTAATAAAATGAAGGTTTTCTTAAAATCTTCATTTTTCGATTTTTCTATATTTATAATAGCTCGGTTCCCGGAAGTCAACTCATAATACAATGCATGGGGGCTGAGCTGCTCTCAGAATAAAGCTAATATGCGCATGCTTAGCGAAAAAAAATGCTTTCTTAAAATAAGGGAAATGGTCAAATATCTTTCAAATCTGAGCAAAACCGACCCAAAGTTACCACTTTGTCAGCCCGGGCCGGGTCGACCAACTAGCTCCACCCCGCGCCGGAATTCCTCTTGCTCATCGATGCCGAAAAGCTCTACGAGGTATTACTACTGGACGCCGGCAGTAAACCGTCAACCTTTCTCACCGCCGGGAGACTCGTAGAGCTTCCTTTCCATATATTATGTCCAAAGAGGTAACTGGGGACGAGTAGTTTTTCAGTCCTAGCGCTGATAGCAGATTGATCTCAGGCGTCTAGATACTCCTGCCACTGATAATTTCCTTCCCTTTCTTGTGCTGAACAGATCCAGCCAAGCGGCGCCTCATGATTTCCATTTCATTTATGTGACAAAGAGCTCTCAAGTACCTCGTATAGCTCGTCGGCATCGATGAGCTAGAGGAATTCCGGCGCGGGGTGGAGCTAATTGGACCACCCGGCCCGGGCGGATAAAGTGATGACTTCTGGTCGGTTTCGCTAAGATTTGAACGATATTTGGCCATTTATTTTGAGAAAGCAGATTTTCACGCCGAGCATTGGCATATAAACTTCATTCTGACAGCAGCTGAGCTCTGCCGATGCATTTTATTTAGAGTTGACTTCCAGGAACCGAGCCAATATGAATACAGAAAAAAAAAACGTAATAAAGATTTATGAAAATCTTTATATTATGACTCTACTTCGATTCTGAGCACTCTGATCAGTATAAGAGCTCTACGAGGTTCCCGGCGGTGACCAGGTTGACGGTTCACCGCCGGCGCCAGTTAGGTGAAGAAATTCACTGTCATTTCGAAGAAAAATCTGTCCAATACGAATAGTTTTGCGACCTAGCTCGAGTCGCAGACTGAGTTCAGAGCTCTGGATGCTTCAGACGAACGCGCCTGTGATTCTGTATCGATTACGTGTGCGTACAAGCTCTGCAGCTATGCTAAAGCTCGAGACAAGTACAGAACACCGACAGCGCCTGTTTAGAAAACTCGAAGAATACAAATGATTTCGCGGACCTGGCTCGAGTAGCAGACCCAGTTCAGACCTCTCGATGCAACAGACAAGCGCGCCTGATAATTCTGAATCGGTATGTGAGCACTGGCTCTAAAGCGTTCATACAGCCCGAGTTAAGTACTGAAAACCGACAGCACGTGTCAAGGTGACTTGAAGAATACGAAGAGTTTCGCGGACCCAGCTCGAGTAGCACACCGAGTTCAGACCTCTAGATGTAACTGACGAACGCGCCTGATGCTTCTAAATCGGTTACGTATGCGCATCAGCTCTCTAGCTCCTCTACAGCTCGAATTACACGCCGAAGATCGACAGTATCTGCCATAAAAATTCGAATGATACGAATAGTTGCATGACCTAGCTCGAGTAGTAGGCCGAGTTCAGACCCATAGATGCTAGAGACATACGCGCCTGATGATTATGAATCGTTTCCGTGAACACCAGCTCTGTAGCTCTCCTACAGCCCGAGTTAAATACAGAAAACCGACAGCACCCGTCAAGATGACTCGAATAATCAAATAGTTTCGCGGACCTAGCTCGAGAAGCAGACCGAGTTCAGACCTCTAGATGCAACAGACGAACGCGCCTGATCATTTGGAGTTGGTTTCTGTAAGTATCAGCTCTGTAATCTACAGCTCGAGTTAAGAAAATAAAACCTTCAACGCGTCAAGATGACTCGAAACGGCCGATCCCGCCGCTATGCTTTTTGGCAGTAAAAGGTACCCGATCGAGCTGAGATCAAGATGGCGAGCGGGAATAAGATCGAAAATAATGGGAAAACAAAACTAGAGCTCTAACGAATGGTTGAATTTCGAGAACAAAATTTTCAACCGACCAAAAGTCAGCAAAAGGTCCGTCGACATTTTTCTTGTCAACTAGCTCTCCAGCGCCCCGGAATTACTCTTAAGCTTCCAGCAACCAGCTAAGGGAAGCTCTACGAGTTACAGGGAATGAAAATTTCACTTCGAAAAACGAACTTTAAAACTAGCGCCGGCGGTGAACCGTCAACCTGGTCTGCGGTCTGCGGGGCCCGATTCGAGCCCCCTTAGGGGGCAGGGCCAGCGGTAGGATTACCTACAGGCAACCTAAGCACTAACAGCGGAGCTGTGCGATATACAAGTCAGCGTAGCTGTGCATATATGATACAACAGCGTAGCTGCACAGGAATATACACACATCAAGAAACAGTGGGGCTAAGCATGTATCTTACAACAGCGGAGCTATGCAGATATTATACACAAACAGTCACCTGCCAAGTTGTACGTGTATACACATCTCGGCAATGCCATTGAGAAGAGAATGTGCAGCTGCCAACTCAGCCTGTGTGATCGTGCAATGGCTAGGGATCATGAAACCTCTGCGGCCAACTCCAGGGTGCCATCCACCCTGCACAAGTCCAGGGGGAAGCTGGTGAGGAGGAAGAGAGGGAACAAGATAAACATCAATAACCCAGCCACACGAGGTGCCACGCTCACACCGCCCACCGTCAAAAGCTCCTCTAAGTGCACGAACAATATAATGACCCGATCTAATATGATAAAGAGTGTTATGATTCCAACGAACATCAGAAGTTACTTTACCCTCACGTGCAAGATGTGTCTCATAGTCCGCCTCATCGTTGCCCTCCCTATACACCCATTTCCACATATCCCTTCCCACTTCAGCCGTGACAAGATGATGGTCCTCACTCATTCTGTGGAGGCGGTTCTGCATACCCTTGATCGTGCGGCGGTATACTTCATTATGACAGCGATATCTTCCATTAAGCCAGCGCACAACACACTGGCTATCCCCACGGAGCTCCAAGCCATATCCACCCCCTTCCCCACGCCAAGTGGTTTCATCATCATTTATCGCGGCCAGTCGTTTCGCCACCCGTTCATTTTCCCGTCGTTGCTGCTCCTCAGACTTCTCCTCCCCCTCCTCCTCCTGCTTGAACTCACCCGTGAAGGGATCCCGAAGAAGGCAGAACTCGAGAAGATCATCCAAGTCCAGGGCGGCCAGGGTACCCACCAGGAAAGAACGCCAGCCAGTTTCATTCCAGACCATCGTGCGATCCCAATGAACCCCGCGCGTGTGCTCGAAGACCTCGAACCAAGGCCTGAGTCCCGTCAAGACTCGATGACGACAGGCTCTAGTAAACCTTCGGCCCCCAGGGAGAGCTCTAACATGTACGTCACGCTGCTCAGTCCACTCCCCCGACGCGTGCATCATCGTCAAGGCGCTCTGCATACTGGCAGTGGGCAATCCTCCTTCCTCCTCCCGTGCATAGGTATGGCGTACCCGCTTACGAACAGGCTCATGTACATGTTGTGAATCGTGATGCTCATATGCCGTGTTCTCCGATATACGTCTGCGAACTGATCTACTTTCCAAGGAAGATGCGCTCTGTGCCTTTCTCCTACACGAACTGTTGAGCTGTCTGGCATTCGGGGTAGGCGAGGGAACCGATAACTCCAAGAAACGCTGCGAACCACCAAAAATATCAGGATCTCGTGGCTCATGATAAAGAATGCCCTGACTGAGTGCGTCCTCATCCACCCGACTATGTTCCTCATGGATTGTGCTCACAACATGTTTGGCGAAGAGCCACTGGCGATGAAGGGCGAGCTGGACCATCGAAGGCTTACGGGCCCACTTCAATAAGCGACGGCCACCCTTAATCCTCCTGCCCCAGTACTCTCCCCAGGACTCCGTGATCTTCTTTTTGAGACGTCTCATGGTGGACAAGAAGTTGCCTTCAGCTGCATGTATCTGTTGGAGACTACTCGAATCCAGAGTCGTACCCTCCAAGCCGTACAGAAAGCAACTTCTGACCCTGCTATCATAACGCTGAAACTTACAACGAAGCGGAACCACGGGCGACGAGTAAAAAGAAATCTCACTCATGAAGACCCTCCGTGCCTTCTCCAGTCGGTGCTTAATGTCGTCATGATCCTGAAATCGTACATCCAATAGCGTGCCGAGAACCTCCATCCTCTCCACCTGCCTCACTATCATCTCCTCCGAAGGGCCTGCGGCGCTCTGGGAAGCCCCACGAGAACGCTTCCTACCCATCTCAGCAGGCAGGAGCCCCGGCACAGGCAGGCGGATATCCTGCAATGGACCTTGAACGCCACAAGCCAAGAACTCCATCGAAGATGCTTTCCAGTTGAAACCGAAGCGGTGGAGGACCCCAGTCAAGTCCTCGAGCATATGAGTCAGTTCTCGCCTGGAAGCTGCTGCCAGCAAAATATTGTCTGCCCACAGCCAGTGGTTGACCAAGAGATTGGATGCCTCATCAGTGAGCCTGACGCCGTATCCAGACTGCCTCCAACCTGCCGTCACTGGTGCAAGCATACGAAGTGTCTGGGCAACAAACAGCAAAGGCGCCTCCAAGGAGCCTGTACGTATGCAAGTATCCCACGAGATGGTCGTAGAACACTGTTGGAAGCTGATCTCTGCCGTATTACAAGCATAACTCTCAAAGACAGCATACACAAGGGCAGGATGGACATGATGGAATAAAAGCGCCTCTGCTGCACATCTCACCGTGAAATTATCAAACGCCTTTTCAATGTCAGCACTTGCAAGATAAAGACTCTCCTCCTTCCCCCACACAACGCCGTGTTGAGCAAGACGTTTGAGGGGGGCCGTGACCTCATAACATTTGTGCCCCGCAATAAAGCCATATAAGTTGCAACCTGGCGGTGCAGCCTGCCGAACGCGGTGCTCTAGAAGTACACATAGACAACTGCTATACCACTTACCAAAATGAGAAAGAAGTGAGAGGGCCCGCGTTTCTTCAAAATCACGAGCCTTGGGATTCTTAGGCATCAAGCATACCAAGATCTCTCTCCAGGACTTCGGTGAAACATGTTTCTGATAGTACAGCAAACGGAATAAGGTAAGTATGTGTCGGAGGGCTTCCCATGGCAATGCTTTGAGCACCGATGACGTCACCCCGTCTGCACCTGTTGCCCGTCCTTCCCTGAGTCTAGACCGTGCCTCCAGCAAGAGACCCATGTTGATCGGGTTGCGGTGGGGCTCTCCAGAGTCTCGCAGGGCCTTACACTGGTTCTTAAGCTCATCCAAGCACGCGTTGGTGTCCTGTCGGTGGGGATCGCTGGAGTACCTCAGGAGCCCATGCCGCCGAAGGCCCTCAATCCACTTCTCCTGGTCACGCGTGAGGACCCCGTCAACATACATGTGCGTAATAACAGGCCTACGACGGACACCATCACGAATACGGTAAAGCTCACATGCACGATCATGACGCTTACGTACTCGACGCCACCTCCTTGCTGTCCCCGTGTACTCCTCCTGGACTCTCTCGTACTCCTCCTGTCCCACGTTAGCCCCGCCATATCGTGCCACCCTCCACCTCTTCCTGACCTTAAAGAACTCCTCCTTTATCAGTAAATCCTCCTCCGAATATCTGGGATAGTCTGAAACAGGCTGACCACGGGAACGGGAGATATCCAAAGTCTCACTGGCACCCTCAAGTATACTCTGTGTCATGACCTCAAAACCTACATCCGTGTGGATCTGATTCACGAGCTCGGGCTGGCAAATCGCTCTCTCCAAGCCGGCTGTCTGCTGGAGCTCGAACCCTGGCTGAAGCTTCCAGGTCTTGAGCTGAGGCCGACGTCGATACCTCAACTGAGCATGCTGGGCGGGCATATCGGCACACAAGAGCTTGTGATCGCTAAACGTCCTTTCCGTCGCCTCCGACCGTGGGACCTGGGACGGCACAACCCAAGAACAAGTCACCTCTGGAGTCATCCAAGAAGCTGGGACCGCAAGATAATCATAGACGTGCTCGTATGTGCTCGAATTGTGTCTCCAAGTAGGCTGACGAGTCCCAAAAGTGTTGGCTAGCTGCAACTTGAGGGCCCCCATGGTCTTCAGAAAGGCCCCCGAGTACATCTCCCTCATCCTGTTGGCTCTACTTTCGTCACCTCCACTAGACCTCCCCCTCTTACGTATAGGCCCATTCACCGCCTCCCCCGTAACCTCCACCCCATTGATCCTGTGGTGCGGGAAAACCTCCACGTTGGCGTCAGCCGAGATAACAACCTCCTCAATGTGAAATCGCTTTTTGGCCGCAGAGACATGTGCAACAAGATCCGATAACACGTCCGTATAGAGCTTGAAACTAGCAAGAAACCCTTCAGGAGAACGGCGTGCTTCACCCTGTGCACCCCGCTCAGACTCCTTATGAGGGAGATAGACAGAAACGAAGATGAGCTTGCGAAAGATTGCAATGACCCAGCGGCGACCACACACAACATCGATAAGCAGATGTCTCCATACACCTCGGCACAAGATGGCAGCCCGTCTCCCCACGTTCTCCCCTTCATCTGCCGAGCGATGTATATCCCAACCCGCATCTGCAAGATCCAAGTCGTGTAAGAACTGGCTCTCTTGGACCCCGACGATGGAAATCTTTAATTCGGCAATGTGATTCATGCACTCGGAGGTGTATCTTCCCAACCTCCGAACGTTCCAACCTCCAACAGAAGCTGGGCACCGTCACGAGCTGCTATTCACCTGCCTCTCCCAAGTCTTGCAGTCCAGATCTGGATCGATGTGCTGGACCCGCTCGGACACGAACTTCCATCCCACGGTATCCGTCCACGTACCTACACACACTTTATCACTCTGACTATCCTTCTGCAGGTATGCCCAAGCCTTTGCAGGCCCTTCAGGCTCAAAAGTGATGAGAGCAGTGGCAACAGTCTTGAGCTTATGAAAGATCGCAGTCGCCTTGCGAGTCTCCCCCACTCTACGTCGGTCCTGTGGTGCCAGTTGGACAAACCAACCGAGGTGTCGGTCTTTGTATGGTCCAAAACTATTCTGACAACCGACCAGATCAGGGCACGAATTGGACCAGGCTGAGGCCCACTCGTTGCGTACTTCCCAGACCGTCTCTTTCGAAGTCCCTGGCATGAAGTATATGCGAAACTTGGTCACACCAAATCGATTGGAAGCGATATCCCCGTCCGTCCTACCTCTGTCGAAGATCTTAGTAACGTCACTCTCCCGTGCTTGCGATAGTGTGTACAACTTACCTATCATGTTCCTAACCGTGGTGACCTGGATCTTGGCCTTATCTCGAGTTTCAACCTTTCGGGGGTCCTCTTGCGCGAAGCCGCTCACCTGGATCCAAGTCGGAACATGTGGTACAAAGGGTCTCTGGAAGTCAGCAGTCCGAGAATCACGAGTAGACGCACCTCCCAGAGATGATGAATCTGCCCAGGGATCTCTAGAGTTCATCTGAGACTGAAGTGCTTTGATCTCTTTCGCCTGGGCCTCCTGAGCTGAACGAATCTCCTGCACCGACGAAGCAATAGGGGCAACCTGCTCTGATACCCTCGTTTGAATCTGCTCTTTGATGTCAACAGAGTTCTGCATAAGCATCCTCTGCATATCTTCACGCATGGCATCGAACTGTGCACGGAGCATAGTGGCCAGATCTCCAGCATCACCTCCTCCTCCTCCACTACTACCACTTCCATTCCCACTAACTGCCCCACCTCCACCACCCTCGGCATCACCAAGAAGACGTCTATCTTCCAGGAGCTTCCTCTGTCGCTTCTCTCCGTTGCCCTCAGTTCCCATATCATCATCAGAAGTCGGAACCATCTTCCTCTTAAGATCACACTGCCCACAACTGGAAGTAGAATACCGATAAGCTCGACAAGTAGGGCACCTACTAGCCTCCAGATCACGATAGTGTTCGTCCTCGAGTTCTTCAAGAAACTTATCCCAACCCCGTGAAGGTGAAAGTCGGTACGTGATGAAATCTGCTGCAACAAAAACGGTCAAAGTGTCCTTCTCAACTGCCAGAGCAAAACTGGTAAGTGCCGGGCTCCCAAGAGTATCACAAGCAAACAGCAAAGATACAAGTGCAACAGGTAGCGGCCTTGCGCCTCCAGCGGCACGTGTGGGCTCACCCGCTAACACGAGCAGGGAACAAATGCAGCGACCTATGCGCAGCACGTCCAGGAGGTTGCAGCCGACGAAGTACACGAACTTATGGGCCAGCGCGCACCCACGCGCGCCCACGGCCGCCCAGGGGGCAGCCTGAGGAGACAGGCTTGAGCCAACCTTGAGCCAACCTGGTCACCGCCGGGAACCTCGTAGAGCTCCTTGCACGCATGAGAGTGCTCGGGATCGAAGCAGGGAGCTTCTCGGATAATTTCTCGGAAAACGTCAACATTGCATTTTTCGGTGTCACTCTGATGTCGGTTCCCGCTAATTTTTGGATAGTAAAACTCTCTCTAGAGAGCTGATCTGTTCTCTGAATAAACTTCAGATACTAATGCTTAGCGCAAAAATCTGCTTTCTCAAAATAAATGGTCAAATATCTTTCAAATCGGAGCAAAACCGACCAAAAGTCACGACTTTGTCCGTTCTGATCGGGTCGGCCAACTGGGCGCCGGCGGTAAACCGTCAATCTTACCGCCGGGGGACTCGTAGAGCTTCCTGACAATTAATAATCTCGAAAAAAATGCAGAGAACGAATAGTTTTTCAGCCCGAGCGATTCCAGACCTCTCGATGCAACAGCCGAACGCCTCTGATGCTTCTGTATCGTTTTCTGTGCTTACGAGCTCTGTAGCTCTCCTACAGCCCGAGTTACGTGCGAAAATCGACAGCAACTCTCAAGATGACTCGAACAATATGAATAGTTTCGCGAACCTAGCTCGAGTATCAGACCGAGTTCAGACCTCTGAATGCGACAGCTGGACGTGCCTGATGTCTCGCTTACCAGCCGTGTAGCCCCCCTAAAACCCGAGTTGAGTGCAGAAAACCGACAGCACCTCTCAAGATGACTCGAACAATGCGAATAGTTTCGCGGAACTAGCTCGGGCAGGAGACCGAGTTTCGAGCTCTGGATTCAACAGACGAACGCGCCTGATGATTCTGAACCGATTGCTGTGAGTATGAGCTCTGTAGCTGTCCTATAGCTAGAGTTAAGTACAAAATACCGACAGCGCTTATTAAGATGTCTCGAAGCGGTCGATCCCGCGTGGACGCTTTTTGGCAGTAAAAGGTACCCGATCGAGCTGAGATCAAGACGGCGAGCGGGAATAAGTGTATATCACGGGAAAAAATACTAGAGCTCAAACGAATGGTTGAATTTTGAGAACAAAATCTTGAACCGACCAAAAGTCACCAAAAGATCCGTCGAGATTTGTCTTGCCAACTAGCTCGTAGAGCTCTTCTCTTGCACGGCGATCGTTGGAACCTACGAAGAAAGCTTCTGGAGCGAGAAACGAAAAATCGGGCAGGGGGGGGGGGAAGAAGAAGAAGGAAGGGGGGAAAAAAAAAAAAAAAAAAAAAAAAAAAAAAATGTATCCAACGTCGGTTGCTCCAAGTGTATTAATAGTAATACTGCACCTATGAACCTAAGAATTTGACTGGCAGACGCGGCATAACCCACTACAGGTGCGGAAATTCTGCTTTCTCTAAATAAATGGCCAAATATCTTTCAAATCTTAGGAAAACCCACCCCAGGTCATCACATTGTCTCTTAACGTCGGGTCTGCCAACTGGGCGCCGGCGGTAAGCCGTCAACCTTTCTTACCGCCGGGGGACTCGTAGAGCTTCCTGACAATATTTTATGTCCAAAGAATTAGCAGAGAACGAATAGTTTCGTCAGCAGCATGTAGAAAATACCATTAGGGAGAAAATGGCAGAGTACGAATCCGCGTTTGGCGTCTGCGCTCACAGCAGACCCAAAGCAAGCGTCTAGATGCTTCGCGCTTCAGGATGTCCTTCTGATTTTTCGGCCGAAGGGCTCTCGAGCTGATCGAGCTCAGTGAAGAAATTCACCATCATTTGCAAAAAATATTGTCGGTCGAATACGAATAGTTTTGTAAACCTACCTCGGGTAGCAGACCGAGTTCAGACCTATCGGTGAATGGACAACATCTGTCAAGATGACTCGAAGAATACAAATACTTTTGCGGACCTAGCCCGAGTAGTAGACCCAGTTCAGACCTCCGGATGCAACAGACAAACGGGCCTGATGATTCCATATCAGGTTCCCTGCGTATGATCTCTGTAGCTCTCCTACAGCCCGAGTTACGTGCGAAAACGGACAGCACCTCTCAAGATGACTCGAACGATGCGAATAGTTTAGCGGACCTAGCTCGAGTAGTAGACCGAGTGCAGAGCTCTTGATGCAACAGACGAACGCGCCTGATTATTTTCCATCGGTTTCTGTGCGTACGAGCTCTGTAGCTCCTCTCGAGCTCGAGTTCAGTACAAAAACGAACAGTCCCTCTCGAGATGATCCGAGCGATACGAATAGTTTTGCGGACCTAGCTCGAGTAGCAGACCGATTTCAGACCTCTGCATGCAACAGACAGGCGGGCCTGATGTCGCCAAATCTGTTTCTGCAATTACCAGCCCTGTAGCTCCCCTACAGACCGAGGTAAGTACAGAAAACCGACAGCAGTTTTCAAGATGACTCGAACAATACGAATAGTTTCGCGGACCTAGCTCGGGCAGCAGACCGAGTTCAGACCTCTAGATGCAACTCACGAACGCGCCTGATGACTCTGAATCGATTTCTGTGAGTATGAGCTCTGTAGCTGCCCTACAGCTTGTGTTGAGTACAAAATACCGACAAGCCGTATCAAAATGACTCGAAACAGCCGATCCCGCCCGTGTGCTTTTTGGCAGTAAAAAGTACCCGATCGAGCTGAGATTAAGACGGCGAGCGGGAATAAGATCTAATATCACGGCAAAAAAATAGAGCTCTAACGAATGGTTGAATTTCGAGGACAACATTTTCAACCGACCAAAAGTCACCAAAAGGTCCGTCGAGATTTTTCTTGCCAACTAGCTGTCCAGCGCCCCGGAATTACTCTGAAGCTTCCAGCAACAACTGGGCGCCGGCGGTAAGCCGTCAACCTTTCTTACCGCTGGGGGACTCGTAGAGCTTCCTGACAATATAGAATGTCGAAAAGAAAATTGCAGAGAACGACTAGTTTTTCAGCCCAAGCGATTTCAGATCGATGCAACAGCCGAACGCCCCCGATGCTTCTGGATTGTCTTCTGTACGAGCTCTGTACCTCTCCTACAGCCCGAGTTGCGTGCGTAAATCGACAGCACCTCTCAAGATGACTCGAACAATACGAATAGTTTGGCAAACCTAGCTCGAGTATCAGACCGAGTTCAGACCTCTGAATGCGACAGGCGGACGCGTCTGATGTCACCAAATCGATTCCTGTGATTATCAGCCCTGCAGCGCCCCTACAGCCCGAGTTTAGTGCAGAAAGACGACAGCATCTCTCAGGATGACTCGAACAATACGAATAGCTTCGCGGACCTAGTTCGGGCAGCAGACCGTCTTCCGAGCTCTGGATTCGACAGGCGGACGCGCCTGATGTCTCCAAATCGATTCCTGTGACTACCAGCACTGTAGCCCCCCTAGAGCCCGAGTTAAGTACAGAAAACCGACAGCACCTCTCAAGATGACTCGAACAGTACGAATAGTTTTGCGATTCTAGATCGGGCAGCAGACCGAATTCAGAGCTCTGGATTCAACAGACGAACGCGACTGATAATTCTGAATCGGTTTCTGTAAGTATGAGCTCTGTAGCTGTCATATAGCTCGAGTTCAGTACAGAAAACCGAGAGCGCCTGTCAAGATTACTCGAATAATACGAATAGGTTTGCGGACCTAGCTCGGCTCGCAGACCGAGTTCAGACCTCTGGATGCAACAGACGAACGCGCCTGATCATTCTGAATCGATAAGGTGTGCTTACCAGCTCTGTAGCTGTCCTGTATCTCGAGTTAAGTCAAATATACCGAGAGCGCGTATTAAGATGACTCGAAACAGCCGATCCCACCCGTGTGCCTTTTGGCAATAAAAAGTAGCCGATCGAGCTGAGATCAAGATGGCGAGCGGAAATAAAATCGAATATGACGGGAAAAATACTAGAGCTCAAACGAATGGTTGAATTTCGAGAACAAAATTTTCAACTGACCAAAAGTCACCAAAAGGTCAGTCGATATTGTTCTTGCCAACTAGCTCTCCAGCGCCCCGGAACTGGGCGCCCGCGGTAAACCGTCAACCTTTCTTACCGCCGGGGGACTCGTAGAGCTTCCTGACCATATATAATGTCGAAAAATGTGAAGAACGAATAGTTTTTCAGCCCGAGCGATTTCAGACCTCTCGATGCAACAGGCGAACGCCCCTGATACTCCTGGATCGTTTTCTGTGCGTACCAGCTCGTAGCTGTCCTACAGCCCGAGTACAATAGAAAAGAGACAACATCTGCCAAGGTAACTTGAAGAATACAAATAGTTTTGCGGACCTAGCCCGAGTAGCAAACCCAGTTCAGACCTCTGGATACAACAGACAAACGCGCACAATGATTTCGAATCAGTTTGCGTATCAGCTCTGTAGCTCTCTTACAGCCCGAGTTACGTACGAAAATCGGCAGCACCTCTGAAGATACTCGAACAATACGAATAGTTTCGCGAACTAGCTCGAGTAGCAGACCGAGTTCAGACCTCTGAATGCGACAGGCGGACGCGACTGATGTCTCCGAATCGATTCCTGTGATTATGAGCCCTGTAGCGCCCCTACAGCCCGAGTTAAGTGCAGAAAACCGACAGCACCTCTCAAGATGACTCGAACAATACGAATAGCTTCGCGAACCTAGCTCGGGTAGCCGACCGATTTCAGACCTCTGAATACGACAGGCGGACGCGTGTGATGTCACCAAATCGATTCCTGTGATTATCAGCCCTGTAGCCCCCCTACAGCCCGAGTTAAGTGCAGAAAACCGACAGCATCTCTCAAGATGACTCGAACAGTTCAAATACTTTCGCGGACCTAGCTCGGGCAGCAGACCGAGTTCAGAGCTCTGAATTCAACGGACAAACGCGCCTGATGATTTTGAATTGGTTTCTGTCAGCATCAGCTCTGTAGCTGTCCCACAGCTCGAATTTAGTTCGAAAAACCGACAACGTCTGTCAAGATGACTCGAAACGGCCGATCCCGCCGGGATGCTTTTTGGCAGTAAAAGGTACCTGATCGAGCTGAGATCAAGACGGCGAGCGGGAATAAGATCGAATATCACGGGAAAAAATACTTGAGCTCTAACGAATGATTGAATTTCGAGAACAAAATTTCAACCGACCAAAAGTCACCAAAAGGTCCGTCGAGATTTCTCTTGCCAACTAGCTCTCCAGAGCCCCGGAATGTGGGAACCGGCGGTAAACCGTCAACCTGGTTTTTGCGGGCTTTGCGGTGGGGTCCTCCAGCACATGCAAGCAGCGGTGCTCCCCGCGGCCACCAGGCGCAAGTGGCTCTACCGAGCGTGTGAGACGCTATCTATAACAGACGCAATCTGCGAGATTGCGTGAATTAGCTTCGAGGCGGCCGTTAACTCACAGACCGTCACGGTTGACTCCCTATCGAGGCCAAACGCCTCCTCGGCAATCACGTGACACTGTATAGCATTTTTATGTTCTACAAAAGCCTGCAGCCACCAGCCTCCCCCAGCCCCAATATCCGAGGTGCCTCCGTCGAAGTAACCCCTCAATCCTAAAACTTTCGAAGTATATAAAGGGGCAAGATACTCGTTTCTCTTCGATGTGCGTGGGCAAGCTCTGCAAGCCCACGTGAGTTCATCAGCATAACTGTTACCCTCCATATAAAGATGTTTGATTGGGTCAGCCCCCGCACACGCAGTTCTCAAACAGGTGTCCGTTATAGCATCAAGAGTGTTTTGTGCCGCCTCCAAGGTGTTATTATAGCCCATGTTCGTGCACCTCCAGTGCCCTCTTATCCATTGGACAACACACAAGCTGTCACCCAGCATTTCAAATGGAATCTCATCCGACTCATAGTCAAAGACAGTCTCATTTTCAAAGTTATGAGCAATGCGACGCGCAATCCTATCATTATTAACTTTCGTCTCCTCCTCCTCCGTACGGGCAACCGAAACTCGAGGTTTGGCCAGATAGTCAAGAATGGCGGGCAGGTGCAATCTTTTGACCAACTTCTCAACGAAAATCGACTAATCTTCTTTCCCAAACAGCATAGTCTCCCACCACTTAGTATTGCCATTTTGATCCGCAATGAAGACATCTTCCCATTTTCTCCAACCGACGTATTTAGTACCACCACGCCATCCAAGAAGAGCAGCCTGAGAATCCCTCGAGCGTGCAGCGAACGCGCGACGATGAGCGGACCAGTCACCTGACGCATGCATCATGCCCAACCGCGCCTGAGAGTAGGCGTTGAGTTTGAAGGCATTCACGTTTGCGCCAGAGGGTCGTGCCTCTCGCGGCTCACTATCATGATTAGAAGAGGGGGGGTCCCGTGGTCGCTTACTTCCCTGTGGGGCAGCAGACAGACGATCGGCGGAAGCGATGGGGTCATCATTCACCTGAGCAATACACCGTCTCTTTTGACTGCCCCTCGGCGAACATATTTCATCCCGATCTCTTTTGTCGCATGGGCGCTGGGGCTGTCTGACACGCTTGGCGAGCTCCTCCTGGCTCGCAGAGAGACTCGGGCCAGGGCACCGCTTCTCTCCCCTGGCGGCCAGACGGGTCTCCACAATCTGCCTGCGACGATTCTTGGCCGCGGGCGTGGGTTCGCTCTCGCCGTCGACTGGGGGGGCTGTGGCCACAGGACTGACAGCGCCTTGGGATTCGCGCTGGCTGCTCCTTTCTTCCAGGAGCCTGGCGCACTCAAACAGATGCGCAACCTGCAGCGGATCACTCAAAGGAACTCTTATTCTGGACGCAGACGACACACGACCAGAAGAACAATGAGCATCCTTTTTGTTCGGCTCCAAAGGAACTCTTATACTGGACGCAGACGACACACGACCAGAAGAACGTTGACAATCTTTTTTGCGCTCCGTCAGTCCCCCACGGCTACCAAACATAGCCGCAGGTCTCTGGGGCTCAGGCGAAACACTCTGAGGCAAAGCACGAGGCAGACACTGAGAATGAATAAAGTGTGTACTGTGTGTGTGCAGCGTAGCTGTCGGAATATAACAAGGCAACTGATCGAAAGAACTTCCTCTCTCAGCCTGCGGCACAGGAGACATCGAACGAAGGTGTGTATGCTCTCCACTGTTCGTGTGCAGCGTAGCTGTCTGAATATAACTGGGCAACGTGTCGAAAGAACGGTCATCAACCTGCGGCACAGGCAACCAAGAATGGACATGTGTTGTATCATCACTGTGAGTGTGCAGCGTAGCTGTCTGAATAAAGCTGGGCGCGGACTCCAAAGAACGTTTGCCAGACAACTGAGGCACAGGCAAAGACGAATGGACATGTGTGTGAGCCTGACTGTACGTGTGCAGCGAAGCTGTCGGATCAGCATGTACTCTGTCCGTGTGCAGCGCAGCTGTCGGGATATTTTGACACGCAAAGCCTCTGGCAAAGCAGGCGATATCTTTCGCCCAGAGCCAGTTCTTGTGAATGAAGAGTTCCACCGCCGACAGAAATCCAAGGTTGGCGAACTGGTCGCGAGCGTACTTGAACCTCCTCTTTTGGTAGACCGTCCAATCTTCAGTCACTCCTTTCCTCCTTCCTCCGATGATGGCTAATAGCTTTCCTTCCCAGGAGAATATTTTTTGTGCCGTGATGTTGTCAATCGTCATCCCCTCAATTGCGAAAAGTAGCTTACTCTGGATACGGAGTCGGTATCGCTGGAATCGTCTCTCAATCGGGATGCGATGACTTCTATAATATTCGATGTCGGCAAAGAAGGCACCACGGGCACGATCCAAGTTGAACTGCAGATCGCTATGCTGTGTCCAATATCTGTCCAACCTGCAACCCAGGATGTCCAAAGTGTTAACGCATTCAAGTTTATACGTGTGGGTCTGGATATGAAGAACTACATCATTCGAGCCATTGACGCCAAAGGGGATGAGCTTGAGAGAGGATGGTTTCCAATTGAGGCCGGCCTGGAGCAGGGGGAGAGTGAGCTCAGTCACCATGGTCCTGAGCTGCCGTTCATCTCTAGCGTACAGCAACAAATTGTCCGCCCAGAGGGCATGTGAAATCGTCGATCTAGTGGGCATGGGAACGGGGGACTCGACTACATAACCCAGATCACGCCCTGGCCAGGTCCCGACGATATCATTCCACAAGGCCACACTCACCACTTTGAATATCAATGGTCCGTCCACCCCGCCCGTCCTGATACTCCGATCCCAACCAATCCGATCAAAATTCTGGGTCCCTTCGAAGGTGGCTTTACACGTGTTTTCGGTCATAGGGCAAAGAAGGGCATAAATCAAAGCGGGGTCAAAACCAAGCTTCTCCATACTTTGTAACGCTAGCTTGATAGTAACGTGGTCAAACGCCTGGAGTACATCGAGGCTGGCCAGATAGAGCTTCTCCCCTTTTCCCATTGTGCAGCATGTTGGCAAAGATGTTTGGTAAACGATGTGACCTCAGAAACCGTCCTGAACTGCACAAACCCATACATGTTAAGAGAGTGTTTGATATTCACCAGATGTTGTTCCCCTTTAATGACTAGGACATGGTTGTACCACTTCTGGGCCAGGCTCAGGAGGCAGATCGCCCTAGTCTCTGAAAGCTCCTGAATGGACGGCGCCTTCGGGATGAGAGTTACCAGAAACCTCTTCCAATCCGAGGGGACCTGTTGACGACGATTGGCGATCAGGCTGAAATGATGTCGGATTGTCTTGAGGCTGGCAAAGGGGATGAGCTGCAGCATCTCCCGTGTCACTTGGTCAGGTCCAGCCGCCCCACTCTTGAGGCGAGCCCTCGCTCGCAAGATGTCATGCATGGTGATGCTCACGCACTGGGACTGGTTGAGCTTCGACGCCAGACCTTCCAGAATCGACTGCACCTCCCTCCTCGCCCCGTAGTCCTCCACCCTGTCTTTCAAGTACCTCCCAATTTCCACCTATTTGGCCTCGACATCGTAAGTAAGTTCCCACTCCCCCGTCATCTTTTTGACTTTAAGTGCCTGTGCTTGTGTACGTAATTTACGCTGTTCAACTTTGTGTTTGTATTCGAGCATGTCGGCGTCATATTGTTTTCGCAGTGGTTTGATCAATCTCCGAAGACTCCTGACTTCATTATGGCATCGAAGTTCTCTGGGCCAAAGAGCACGCCGTAACAGCCGTTCGAGCGTCCAAAGACGTTCCGGCCTTACAGGTGCACGAAGTGCGGCCACCTGGCGGCTAGGGATACTTGCCGCCGTATCTGCGATGATCTGGCTGAGTGTGCCCCTGCCCTGCCTCCTCTGCTCGCCCTCCTCCTCCGTCACGGGTCTCACGTCCCTTTTGATGTCCTCCTCCTCCTCCTCTTCAATCAAAGACTGTAATGGGCGATACCGAGAGCCTGCATCTTGAAACTGCCGTGACAGGGCACGGTCGAAGCTGGCGGCAGCCGCAGCAGGGTCCACGGGTTCCCATTGATGCAAGGCAGCTCGCTTCCTATTCTTGCAGCGTCGCCGCCTTCCCACAGCAACTGCAAGATGTACTAGTTTGTGGCCGCTGATCTCCTGGATTGTGGCCGATCTCCCTGGGGCCCGAATCCACTCAGCAGTAGTCCCCGAGTCGAATTGATCAGAAGCACTGATGCCTACATAGTCGAGCACCGCCTCCCCTCGGGGTGCTGCCCTACCTCGCCAAGTCGCGCAGCGAGGGCCGAACGTGTTTGCCAGTCGTAAACGATGCACACTGCAAAATTCTGTCAATCGGAACCTCATCTCCTCCAATTGTTTCTTCCTCACACCCTCCCTTCCACCTCTGAATAGTACCTCCACCTCTTCCTTCACTCCCATACCAGTGATAGCACGGCCGTTGGCGATAATATTCGGAGCCATCTCAACGTTGGCATCCGTAAACAAGATAAGCATGTCTGGCTGCTCGGGGTGACGTCTGCGATACTCTCTGATCCTCCTCTTCACCTCCTCCAACACTTGACTGATTCCCCTCACCTCCTCATCCTTATCATCTGCATATGGCAAATACAAGCAAACAATAGCGGCTGGCCTGAACCATGCAATGACGAACCTTGGTCCGCGCTCAATGTCACGTAGCAGAGCCTTCCATGGGCCCTTCCACAAAATAGCTGCTTTCTTACACGAAGAGCGTTCCATGTGCCACCCATCCCCAGCAAGAATCTTTCGACTGTCCGTGAAAAACTGTGCCTCCTGGAGTCCCAGCAAGAAAATGCCTCTGTCGTTGGCAGCATCCAGGATAGCTTTGGAAAACTGTGGGCCTCTTTTCTCGATATTCCATGTGCCTATTCTGGCAATCCACTCATGTCATTCAGCCCTCAGATCAGCCTGGAGCTGTGCCGTATTGATGGCAGGGTCCAAGACGGCCAGAGCGGGCAGGATCTCATAGTTCGTTGCTGGGTTCTAAACAGCGATGACCTTGCCATTTGTGGTGTCGTTGGGGAGCTTGCCCCAGAAGTGTGTCGTAGGTGGTCCCAGCTCCGCTCGAACAATAATTCCCAGGGCCACATTGACATGGCGCCTGAAGATGTTCTGAAACTTACCTGCGCAATTAACATGTGGTTGTTTGTGTGGGGCCGCCTCAACAATGACTTTGATACTACCCTGTGCCTCTGTAGCCTGTCTGGCCACATCAGTCAGTGTTTTACTGGTTCCACTGTGCACTGCCGCGAGGAGTCTTTGGCGCATATCCCAATATTCTGGAGTCGGTCCCCATGGTGAAAAAGATTCTGATGCGACTGTATCCGAATGTGCGACCATCATTTTCTTCTTGAGTACGTGGTGTGTCAATCCTGCCTTCCGCCGAAGTGCTGACGACGATCGGAGAAAGAACAATCTCATTGAGGATATCATTTACCTGTGATTGTGTCAGCATCTGGCGGCCTCGTTGCTCATAGTTTTTCCAGTCCGTCACCCAGCCCTTGATTTCAATGAAAGACGGGTTCCAGGTCGCACGAGTAAAGGCCCCAGACATCCGAGAAGACACCCCATTGCTGGACCCTGACTCCGATCTAGTTTGAAGTGTGTTGAATTATGTTCTCAGTGCTGCCAAGGATGCTGCATTATCAGTAATCTCGCGTCTCATTGAGGCAATTGACGCCGTGTGCGTCGCCAGTGTCGCCTCCATGGGGGCAAGGCGTGCAGTGAGGGTCTCGTTCAGCTGTATCCTCTGGGCATCAATCATCGCACTCTGAGCGCCAGCCCACCAAGCAGGGGGCTTGTCATCCGTTCTGTCACCGCTGCGACTCCTCTGGTCCCCACCTCTTCGCCTGCTGTCGACCAGGCCCGAGACAGGTGGCTGTGCCCGCTGGGGGCCGAAGGGACCAGCCGCTGTGTTCTCCTCCATCCTGAGATCTGGGAAATCAAGGGAAGATAGAGCACTGTCTCCGTCGATACTGTGGAACTCACCTACAGCTGATTATGATAGCACACGGGGGGGGTAGCTTTCTACTCTCCCACGAGGGACTTCTCTGAGTATTCCACGCCGTCTTTGCAAATGAAAAGAAAGGATGTGTACTCCGACAATCAAGGAATGATAGTGTCCTCCAGCAAACTCGACCTCCAAAGAGTGTGTACGGTACTCAGGCAAAAGACACTCTGCAGCACGCGTACGGGAATCTGAATCAAACAAAGAATGAGTGTGTACGGTACTCAGGCAAAATACACTCTGCAGTAGCGCGTACGGTAAAGGGAACCAAGGAAACAGCACGGCACAATGCCGCTCGAGACGAGGGCCCAGCGGGAGCCCCCAGCCGCCAGACCCCTGAGGAGGGAGGCAACCAGGTTACCGCCGGGCACCTCGTAGAGCTCTTGAGCAACCTAGCTGCCGCCGGGAACCTCGTAGAGCTCTTTTCTTGCACGGCGATCGTCGGAGCACATCAAGAAAGCTTCTGGAACGGGAAAGAAAAAACTCGAGAAATCACGTTTTTCTGTTTTTATCCAACGTCGGTTCCTGCAAGTCTTTTGACAGTAATACTGCAGCTACGGACCTGAGAATTCAACTGGGCGCCGGCGGTAAACCGTCAACCTTTCTTACCGCCGGGGGACGCGTAGAGCTTCCTGACCATATACAATGTCAAGAAAATGTAGAGAACGAACAGTTTTTCAGCCCGAGAGATTTCAGACCTCTTGATGCAACAGCCGAACGCCCCTGATACTTCTGGATCGTTTTCTGTGCGTACCAGCTCGTAGCTCTCCTACAGCCTGAGTTCAATACAGACAAGGGACAACATCTGCCAAGGAAACTTCAAGAATACGAACAGTTTTGCGGACCTAGCCCGAGTAGCAAACCCAGTTCAGACCTCTGGATGCAATAGACGGACGCGCACAATGATTTCGAAACAGTTTCTGTACGCATCAGCTCTGTAGCTCTTTTACAGCCCGAGTTACTTGCGAAAATCGACAGCACCTCAAGATGACTCGAACAATACGAACAGTTTCGCGAACCTAGCTCGGGTAGCAGACCGAGTTCAGACCTCTGAATGCGACAGGCGGACGCGTCTGATGTCTCCGAAGCAATTCCTGTGATTATCAGCCCTGTAGCGCCCCTAGAGCCCGAGTTAAGTGCAGAAAATCGACAGCACCTCTCCAGATGACTCGAACAATAAGAATAGTTTTGCGAACCTAGCTCGAGTAGCAGACCGAATTCAGACCTCTCCATGCGACAGGCGGACGCGCCTGATGTCTCCGAATCGATTCCTGTGATTATCAGCACTGTAGCCCCCCTACAGCCCGAGTTAAGTGCAGAAAACAGACAGCACCTCTCAACATGACTCGAACAGTACAAATAGTTTTGCGAACCCAGCTCCGGCAGCAGACCGAGTTCAGAGCTCTCGACTCAACAGACAAACGCGCCTCATTATTCTGAATCGGTTCCTGTAATTATCAGCTCTGTAGCGGTCCTATAGCTCGAGTTAAGTACAAAAAACGACAACGCCTGTCGAGATGACCCGAAACGGCCGATCCCGCCGCAGTGCTTTTTGGCAGTAATGTCTACTGGATCAACCTGAGATTAAGACGGCGAGCGGGAATAAGAGCGAACATCACGGGAAAAAATACTAGAGCTCAATGGTTGAATTTCGAGAGCAAAATTTAAAACCTACCAAAAGCCATAAAAAAGTCAGTCGAGATTTTTCTTGCCAACTAGCTCTCCGGCGCCCCGGAATTACTCTTAAGCTTCCAGCAACTGGCTAAGGGACGCTCTACGAGTTACTAGCAGACGCGGCATAACCCACTACACGTGAGAAAAATACCGGTTCTCAAATGAATTGTCAAATAGATTTCAAACTGGGAACCGGCGGTAAACCGTCAACCAGGTTACCGCCGAACACCTCGTAGAGCTCTTTTCTTGCACAGCGCTCCTCGAAACACGTGAAGGAAGCTTCTGAAGCGAGAGCCGAAAAACTAGAAAAATCACAATTTTTCGGTTTTCGTTCCAAGTCGGTTCCTCCAAATGTTCTGATAGTAATACTGCAGCTACAGACCTGAGAATTTCGCTGGCAGACGCGGCATAACTCACTACAGGTGCGAAAAATCTGGTTTCTTATATAAATGGTCGAATATCTTTCAAATCTTAGCAAAACCAACCGAAAGTTAACACGTTGTCCTTTCTGGCCGGGTCGATCAACTGGGCGCCGGCGGTAAACCGTCAACCTTTCTTACAGCCGGGGGACAACATATAATGTCGAGCAAAAACTGTAGAGAACGAAAAGTTGTTCAGTCCAAGCAATTTTAAACCTCTCGATGCAACAGCCGAACGCCCCCGATGCTTCTGGATTGTCTTCTGTACGAGCTCTGTAGCTCTCCTACAGCCCGAGTTACGTGCGTAAATCGACAGCACCTCTCAAGATGACTCGAACAATACGGATAGTTTGGCAAACCTAGCTCATCAGACCGAGTTCAGACCTCTCAATGCGACAGGCAGACGCGTCTGATGTCTCCGAATCGATTCCTGTGATTACCAGCCCTGCAGGCCCCCTACAGCCCGAGTTAGGGACAGCACCTCTCAAGATCACTCGAACAATAGATACAGTTTCGCGGACCAAGTTCGGGCAGCAGACCGACTTCCGAGCTCTGGATTCGACAGGCGGACGCGCCTGATGTCTCCAAATCGATTGCTGTGACTACCAGCACTGTAGCCCCCCTGCAGCCCGAGTTAAGTACAGAAAACTGACACCACCTCTCAAGATGACTCGAACAATACGAACAGTTTCGCGATTCTAGATCGAGTTCAGAGCTCTGGATTCAACAGACGAACGCGACTGATGATTCTGAATCGGTTTCTGTAAGTATCAGCTCTCTAGCTGTCATATAGCTCGAGTTAAGTACAGAAAACCGAGAGCGCCTGTCAAGATGACTCGAACATTACCAAAAGGTTTGCGGACCTAGCTCGGCTAGGAGACCGAGTTCAAACCTCTGGATGCAACAGACGAACGCGCCTGATCATTCTCAATCGATAAGGTGTGCTTACGAGCTTTGTAGCTGTCCTCTATCTCGAGATAAGTCCAATATACCGAGAGCGCGTATTAAGATGACTCGAAACGGGCGATCCCGTCTGAACGCTTTTTGGCACTGACAGGTACCCGATCGAGCTGAAATCAAGATGGCGAGCGAGAATAAGATCGAATATCATGGGAAAAAGATACTAGAGCTCTAACGAATGGTTGAATTTCGAGAACAAAATTTTTTACCTACCAAAAGTCACTAAGAGGTCCGTCGAGATTTTTGTTGCCAACTAGCTCTCCAGCGCCCCGGAACTGGGAGCCGGCGGTAAACCGTCAACCAGGTCACCACCGGGAGCCTCGTAGAGCTCTTTTCTCGTGCGGGGCTGCCCGGGACACATTAAGGAAGTTTGCTTGAAGATTTCTGTGCGAAAGAGCTCTCAAGCTCATATGCAGCTCGAGTTCCAAAAAAAACCGGCCCCATACAAATAGTTTTGCAGACCTAGTTCGGGTAGCAGACTGTGTTCAGAGCTCTGGATGCTTCAGCCGAACGTCCCTGATGATTGTGGATCGGTTTCGGTGCGTACAAGCTCTGCAACTCTACAGCTTCAAGTACAGAAGACCGACAGCGTCTGCAAAGAGAACTTGAAGAATACGAATAGCAGCAGACCGAGTTCAGACCGCTCGATGCAACAGACGCACGCGCCCAATGATACAGAATCAGCTCTGTAGCTATTCTGAATCGTGAGTTCAGTTCAGAAAACCGACAGCACTCGTTAACATCACTGGAAGAATGCGAATGGGTTTGCGGACCTAGCTTGAGGAGCAGCATCACTCTAGATGGGACAGACAAGCGCCTCATGATTTCCAATCGGTTTCTGTAAGTGTCAGCTCTGTAGCTGTCCTAAATCTCGACATGAGTACCCCCCCGCGCCGGAATTCCTCCAGCTCATCGATGCCAAAAAGAAGAAAGCGTCTAGAGGAAGACCAGAAAAAACTTGGAAAATCGCGCTTTCATGTTTTATCTGAAGATGGTTTCCCCAAGCGTTTTGATTGTATTATTGCAGCTACGGACCTGGGAATTTAACTGGCAGACGCGACACAACACACTATGGATGCGAAATAACTCGATTCTCAGAAAAAAATGTTCAACTATCTTTCGAATCTTAGCAAAACCGACCCAAAGCTCTCACTTTATCCTTTCTGGCCGGGTCGGCTAACTAGCCCCCCCCCGCGTCGAAACTGGCGCTGGCGCTGAACCGACAACCTGGTCACCGCCAGGAACCTCGTAGAGCTTCCCCCACGCGTAAAGTGCTGAGAGTCGAAAGAGAGAGCTTCTCGAGGCATTTCTCGAAAAATTGAACATCCATTTTTTTCATGTCGACATGAAGTTGGTTCCCCCAAATGTTTTGATAGTAAATTTGCGCCTACAGAGCTCATAATAAGCCGCAGAGGCCCTCATACTCGTTTACAGGTGCGAAAAATCTGCTTTCTCAAAATAAATGGTTAAATATCTTTCAGATCTTAGCAAAACCTACCAAAAGTTGCCACATTGTCCTTTCTGCTCGGGTCGACCAACTGGCGCCGGCGGTGAACCGTCAACCTGGTATTTTGCGTCTTTTGCGAAGGCCGGTTCGAGCTCCCATGGGAGCAGGCCTAAACACAAAGAACCTTAACAGCGAAGCTGTACAGGAAGACAGCGAAGCTGCAAAGATTAAAGCAGAGGTGCATCAAACAGCGAAGCTGTACAGATATGCACAAGACTGCCAATACACGAGAAGACAAATAAAAATAGAAAGAGGGAAGCAAAGCAGTGCGAGACCATGCAGTAACCACATATAGCGATTAACGTCTCAGCACCACTGAAAATAAAAGCAGTGTAGTGTCGACTAGATCAAAGGCCTACTTTGAGGCACCACGTGACAAATCACGGAAAATCACGTTCAAAGGTCAATGAACTGACGTGAATGCAACAAAGAATAAGGAATGAATTGAAAATCAAATGTAAGCAAAGAGAGCGTAACAAATCCACTTACGAGACCTGCCAGCGGAGAGCGGAAGGAAAGCCAGCGGGAGAGCGGGAGAAGCCCAAAGAGCCAAAGCGAACCCAGGGGCAAAACAGCGGGGAAGAGTGGGGGAGAAACACAAACAGAAGCATGTGCAATCACTCAATCACTCAATCAATTGGGTGTCCGAGCTTGGCCGCCAACTCGCGGTAGTTCATTACATTGCGACGCATCCATTCATCCTGAAATTCCAACACGTCGTACATAGCTTTCGTAACGCTTTTGGGAACGAGTCTGTGGTGCATGAAGTCTCTGATATCCGTCGACAGATGGGTCAAATTGGCTATCGGACCAAGTCTCGCGCGATCCCAAAGAAGCGACTCAAGCAACACAGCCTTTTCCTCGGCACCCGAGGCCATAGGGCGATACAGCGTGGCAGCCGTGAAAGAGTGAACGAGCTTTACCCAGCCAGACTTGCGGATACAATAAGTCCTGATCCTTAAATTGCACGCCAACTGATACAAGTAATCTGCATGGTCACGTTTCTCCTCGTCCTCCGTCACTGCTGAACTCACAACTGCATTAGATAAACTCCCAGTCGTGGAACACCCAGGGTGTGAAGCCATAGAATCTTTATGATGAGAATAATGCAACTGCTCATTCCGCAACTCCTCATTCTGCAACTCCCCACCCTGCACCTCCTCATCATGCAACTCCTCTTTCAGAACACCTGGATCAACAGAAACAGAAACCACTTCCGAGTTTTTGTTGTTGTTGTTAATTACTGAAGAGCTCCAGTCAAGCGCAGAATCAGGCTGAACATGCTCGTCCTCATCGCCCATCACCGTCTTAAGATTTCCCTGCCAATCCTCATTCAGAACCGCAGGGTCAATAGAGACAGAAACCAGTATCGACTGCCGCACACCATCCGAGGACTGCAGCACATCTCGAGGCTGCACCACATCAGGAGACTCCTCCACCCCCTTCATCACCTTAAGATATTCCTGCCCAGCCTTCCCAAGACAATCCGACAGAGCGTCCGGAGATGAAGCGTGGCAAACTTCAGAGCTGGAATCCAAAGAAACAATATGCTGAGAATAATGCAACTGCTCATTCAGCACCTCCTCACTCTGCAAATCCTCATTCTGTAACTCCTCGTCCTGCAGCTCCTCATTCTGAACACCAGGAAGAAAAGAAACAGAACCCAGCACACCATCTGGAGACTGCACCGCATCTGGAGAATAAGCAACAGAATAAGACGAGAAAGCTTTCCCACGATCATTTGGCCCATCGGGTTTAGCGACTCCGTCGAATGACTCAGTCATCACACCCAGAGCCTCTAGCACACGGATCTCTGGAGATTACACCACGGCTGGAGACTGCACCACCTCTGGAGACTGCATCCCCACTGGAACGCACTGCAGAGTATGGATGCCAAAGAGGGCTTGTCGAAACATGGCGAGTCCCAGCCTTCTCGCTCTCCGCCGCCACGACGAGGATGGGAAAGAAGAAACGGGATGAGATATGGCATACAAAGTAAAAGTCGACGAGGTACAAAATTGCGTTGTCATGGCACCACACAGCAAGGGGTACTCACACAACAAGTCTGACTCCACCCACTGCAGAGACAAGAGGTGCTCAAGCCGCCATCGCACGGCCCGCCCGCGCGCACACGGCCGCCCAAGGGGCAGCCTGAGGAGACAGGCTTGAGGAGGCCCCCGACGGGCCAGGCCACCGCTGAGATCCCCGAGGAGGGACAGCGGCAACCTGGTCACCGCCGGGAACCACGTAGAGCTCCTCCCACGCGCGAGAGTGCTTAGAGTCGAAAGAGAGATTCTTGAGGCATTTTTCGAAAAATTAAACATTGTTATTTTTTTCATGTCGAGATGAAGTTGGTTGCTCCAAGTGTTTTCAAAGTGAATGTGCGCTTACGGAGCTCATGTTGAGACGCAAAGGCCCTCATAGTCGTTCACTGGTGCGAAAAATCTGCTTTCTAAAAATGAATGGTCAAATATCTTTCAAATCTCAGCAAAACCAACAGAAAGTCGTCACATTGTCCGCCCGGGCCGGGTCGACCAACAGGCGCCGGCGGTGAACCGTCAACCTAGTCACCGCGGGGAATCTCGTCGAGCTCCTACACTGGTTTGAGTGCTGATGATCGGAGTAGAGTCATAAAACATAGATTTTTCGAAAATCTTTGTTTTCGATTCTTTCAATGTTCATATTCGCTGAGTTCCTGGAAGTCAACTCATAAGAAAATGCATCGGGAGAGCTCAGCTGCTGTCAGAGAGGAGTTGATATGCCAATGCGACGCGCAAAAATCTGCTTTCTCAAAATAAATGCCCCGGCCGGGCGGGCCAACTGGGCGCCGGCGGTAAACGGTCAACCTTTCTTGCCGCCGGGGGACTCGTAGAGCTTCCTGACAATATATAACGTCGAAAAAATGCAGAGAACGAATAGTTTTTCAGCCCAAGCGATTTCACACCTCTCGATGCAACAGCCGAACGCCCCCGATGCTTCGGGATTGTCTTCTGCACGAGTTCTGTAGCTCTCCTACAGCCCGAGTTACGTGCGTATATCGATAGCACCTCCCAGGATGACTCGAACAAAACAAATAGTACCTCGTAGAGCTCTTTGGCATCGATGAGCTAAAGGAATTCCGGCGCGGGGTGGAGCTAGTTGATCGACCCGACCAGAACGGACAATGTGGCAACTTTTGGTGGGTTTTGCTAGGATTTCAGAGATATTTAACCATTTATTTCGATAAACTAGATTTTTCGCACCTCTAAACGATTATGAGGGGCTCTGCGTCTTAATATGAGCCCCGCAGGCGCACTTCTACTATCGAAGCACTTGGCGGAACCAACTTCATAAAAATGCGAAATTTAAGATTTTCCAAAAATCGTCTGCGAAATCCTCTGCTCCGATTCTGGGCACTCTTAAGCGTTCAAGGAGCTCTACGAGGCTTCCGGCGGTGACCAGGTTGACGGTTCACCGCCGGCGCCAGTTTGGCAAACCCAGCTCGAGTATCGGACCGAGTTCAGACCTATGAATGCGACAGGCGGACGCGTCTGATGTCTCCGAATCAGTCTCTGATAACCAGCCCTGTAGCCGCCCTACAGCCCTAGTTCAGTGCAGAAAACCGACCGCACCTCTCAAGATGACTCGAACAATACGAAAAGTTTCGCGGACCTAGTTCGGGCAGCAGACCGAGTTCCGAGCTCTGGATTCGACAGGCGGACGCGCCTGATGTCTGCAAATCGATTCCTGTGACCACCTGCACTGTAGCCCCGCTACAGCCCGAGTTAAGTGCAGAAAACCGACAGCACCTCTCAAGATGACTCGAACGATACGAATAGTTTCGCGATTCTAGATCGGGCAGCAAACCGAGTTCAGAGCTCTGGATTCGACAGACAAGCGCGACTGACGATTCTGAATCGGTTTCTGTAGTATCAGCTCTATAGCTGTCCTATAGCTCGAGTTTAGTACAGAAAACCGAGAGCGCCTGTCAAGATGACTCGAATAATACGAATAAGTTTCCGGACATAGCTCGGCTAGCAGACCGAATTAAGACCTCTAGATGCAACAGACGGACGCGCCTGATCATTCTGAATCTATGAGGCGTGCTTACCAGCTGTGTAGCTGTCCTGTAATCGAGTTAAGTCCACTAAACTGACAGCGCATATCAAGATGACTCGAAACGGCCGATCCCGCCCGTGCGCTTTTTGGCAGTAAAAGGTACCCGATCGAGCTGAGATCAAGATGGCGAGCGGGAAAAAAGATCGAATAGCACGGGGAAAAATACTAGAGCCCTAACGAATGGTTGAATTTCGAGAACAAAATTTTCAACCGACCACTGGCGCCGGCGGTGAACCGTCAACCTAGTCACCGCCGGGAACCTCGTAGAGCTCCTTCGAAAATCTGTATTTTTGATTTTTTCGATGTTCACATTCGCTCAGTTCCCTGAAGTCAACTCATAAGAAAATACATCGGGAGAGCTGAGCTGCTGTCAGAGAGGAGCTTACATGCCACTGCGCCGGAATTCCTCTTGCTCATCGAAGACGAAGAGCTCTACGAAGTAAAAAACCGTCAACGCGTGTCGAGATGACTGAAACCCGCCGACGGTTCCCTCAAGTCTTTTGATAGTAATATTGCAGCTACGGACCTGAGAATTTAACTGGCAGACGCGGCATTACCTACTGCACGTGAGAAAAATACCGGTTCTCAAAACGAAATTCAAAATTTGGCATAAAGTGAAAAAAACGACCCCAGGTTACCACATCCTCTCTTTTGGTCGGGCCGGCCAACTAGCTCCACCCTGCGCCCGAATTCCTCTCGGCTCTTTGCTGAAGGGCTCTACGAGGCACTGGCGCCGGCGGTGAACCGTCAACCTGGTCACCGCCGGGAACCTCGTAGAGCTCCTTGCATCCGTAAGAAAGCTCAGGATCGAAGCGGAGAGCTTCTTGGAGCTTTTCTAGAAAAACGTCAAATTGAGATTTTCGGAGTAAAGATGGAGTCGGTTCTGGGAAGTCAACTAATACTGAAACTGGCTCTACAGAGCTGAGCTGCTCAGGGAACAAAGTTTATATGCCAATGCTCGGCGTAAAAAATTGCTTTCTTAAAATGAATTATAAAATATCTTTCAAATCTGAGCAAAACGGACCCACAGTCACCACTTTCTCCTTTCTGGTCGGGTCGACCAACTAGCTCCACCCCGCGCCGGAATTCCTCTAGCTCATCGATAACGAAGAGCTCTACGAGGCACTGGCGCCGGCGGTGAACCGTCAACCTGGTCACCGCCGGGAACCTCGTAGAGCTCCTTTCACGCGTGAGAGAGCTGAGAGTCGAAAGAGAGGGTTTCTGAAGGCATTTCTCGAAAAATTGAACATTGTTTTTTTCATGTCGAAATGAAGTTGGTTGCTCCAAGTGTTTCGGTAGTGAAAGTGCGTCTAGAGAGCTCACATTAAGAGGCAAAGGCTCTCATAACCCTTTACAGGTGCGATAAGTCTGCTTTCTCAAAATAAATGGCCAAATATCTTTCAAATATTCGCAAAACCACCCAAAAGTTATCACTTTGTCCTTTCTGGTCGGGTCGACCAACTGGTGCCGGTGAACCGTCAACCTGGTCTTTTTGCTTTCTTTTGCGGACGGTCGATTCGAGCCTCCACAGCAGACCGAAACACAAAGCAACTCAGAACAAAGCCTGAGAGCAACACGCTGAGCGCACTAACAGCGAAGCTGTACAGCAATGCCCAAGAGCGCAAATCCCACTAAAAGTAAACACGAAAATGATAAAAGAAGCTGTACAAGACAGCGAGAAGCAGTGAGAGACCATACAGTAACCACTGGTTTATACAGCGATTACCGTCTCAACACCACTGGGAAAAACACGAAGCTAAGAGAACTAAGATAGCGAGTGCGCGTTGACACCATGCCTAAGTGAAACCTGGTCGTGTGAAACCATGTCTAAGTGAAACCTGGTCGTGCGCTTTGACACCATGCCCATACAGCTTTGACCTCATGCAGGCGAGACACACCTCCGTACGTGCAGGATCAATCACATGTGCATCATCTGTGCCGTTTCCGATGCTTCTTGCGCCGGGAACCTCGTGGAACTCCGTTCACGCGTCAGAGAGCTCAGAGTCGAAAATTGAACATTAATTTTTTCCATCTCGAAATGAAGTTGGTTCCTCCAAGTGTTTTGGTAGTGAAAATGCGTCTGGAGAGCTCATATGAAGACACAGAGGCTCTGATAACCTTTTACAGGTGCGAAAAATCTGTTTTCTTTAAATGAATTGTCAGATATTTCAACTGGCGCTGGCGGTGAACCGTCAACCTAGTCACCGCCGGGAACCTCGTAGAGCTCCTTTCACGCGTCAGAGAGCTCAGAGTCGAAAGAGAGAGCTTCTGGAGGCATTTCTCGAAAAATTAAACATTCATTTTTTTCATGTCGGAATGAAGTTGGTTCCACCAAATGTTTCGGTAGTAAAAGTGCACCTTGGGAGCTCATATTAAGACGCAGAGGCCCTCATAACCACTTACAAATGCGAAAAATCTGCTTTCTCAAAATAAATGGTCAAATATCTTTCAAATATTTGCGAAACCACCCAGAAGTTACCACTTTGTCCTTTCTGGTCGGGTCGACCAACTAGCTCCACCCCGCGCCAGAATTCCTCTAGCTCATCGACGACGAAGAGCTCTACGAGGTTATCTGAGCAAAACCAACCCAAAGTCACCACTTTGTCCTTTCTGGTCGGGTCGACCAACTAGCTCCACCCCGCGCCGGAATTCCTCTAGCTCATCGAGAACGAAAAGCTCTACAAAGTATTGAAAGCGGCGGTAAACCGTCAACCAGGTCACCGCCGGGGACCTCGTAGAGCTCTTTCCTTGCCCAGCGCTCCTCGGAACACGTGAAGGAAGCTTAAGCGAGAGCCAAACAACTCTAAAAAAACGTCGCATACAAATAGTTTTGCGGACCTAGCTCGAGTAGCAGACTCTGTGCAGAGCTCTAGATGCTTCAGCCGAACGCCCTTGATGATTCTGTATCGGTTTCTGTGCGCACCAGCTCGCTAGCTCGCCTACAGCTCGAGTTAAGTACAGAATACCGACAGCGCCCGTAAAGAGAACTTGAGAAATACGAATAGTGTTGTAGACCTACTCGAGTAGCAGAACGATTTCAGGCCTCTCGATGCAACAGGCGCGCCCCAGCTCTGTAGCTTCTCTGAATCTTGAGTTGAGTACAGAAAACCGACATCACTTGTCAAAACTGGGCGCCGGCGGTAAGCCGTCAACCTTTCTTTTTTTTTTGCGGTTTGCGGTCCGCCACTAGAATCCGAATCCGAATCGGCGGAGCAGTGCAACTGAGCCCCCACCATCTTAGGTAGGTCGTAGCAGAGCGCACGCCACCTTAGCAGCAGCTCTCGTCAGGGCAGCGCAGGCAGCTAGTTCACAGCAGGTTACCGTGCTACCAGGAGGCAAGCTCATCGCCTCCTCGGCCACATCGTGCCAATGGAAGCTGTGCGAGCTGGTGCAGGAGGAGAGGAGGAGGAGGAGGAGGAGGAGGAGATGGGAAAATCAACCTGCACGCTGGAACCCCTACCTACAACGCCAATCTGAAGCCACCACCCACCTCCACATCCTTCATTACTGACACCCCCATCGAATGCACCACGGAGAGCAGTCTTACGAGTACTGAGGAACTTATCATATGCAAACCAGCGAGTAATAGTTTGGCCACCTCTGGCCTCCCACGACAATTTATCCGCACGCTCATTACCCTCACGAAAGAAATGCTTATACAGATTCTGTCCCGATGCAGGTGAGGTCAGTCCCCATCCAGACAGCATCGATACCGTATTTTGTAGTGTTCCCACCAGTCGTACATACTGCTTGTTGCGAATCTGCCACTCACCACACATCCAGTTTACAACAGTCTTACTATCTCCCAAGATCTCCATCCCAAGACGCTCAATATTCTCACACCTCCACTCCGTTTCATTCTCAAAATTAGCGGCAATACGTTTGCTCATCCTCTCATTCATCTCACTCTCCTCCTCCTCCTCTGCCTTCACATGTCTCACACCAGGCGGCCTGGGTAGAACAAACAAGTCGAACAAGTGTTGCATACCAATCACAGTCAGCAAATGCTTGCAGTATTTCTCACGGGACCCAGCGGAACTGTCGAATGAGAGGTACCACTCACAACCAAAGAGATCGCACAAGCACCAGTCCCACGCAGTATGTCCACGGGGGCGGCCGCCTATGTTCATGCGTGTCAGCTGCTTCCTATCTTTTACAGGCATTGCTAGAATACATGTGTCACGATGTTCCGTCCACTTCCCCCTTCCATGTAACATGGCCAGCCTAGATATCATCCATTCACGTGACATGTCCGACTCCTCAGGTATGGCAGGCTGATCATCTAGTGTACGCCGGCGACAGCCACTCGACATCTGGGATATCTGAGATACATGATATGTTTGAGAAGTCGCCGCCGCCGCCATCGCCCGAGTTTTCCTCTGACGCCGATTTGGTACCGTCTCTCCCTCCTCCTCCTCTGTGTGTGTTGTGTATCTCCTCATACGAATACTTGCAGCAACTGAGACATCCTTAGCCCAATCCCAACAACGAAATATCCATATCTGCACCGCACTTCGGAATCCAAGTCCAGCAAAACTCTGTCGTCCCGCTTTGTATCGCCTACGTTGAAACTCAGACCAGCCTTCAGTTCTCCGCTTGCGTATACCTGACATTATAGCTAGACATCTGCCTTCAAAATAGTGAACAGCAGCAATGGTAGAATAGTCGGGCGTTCTGCCCTCACAGTTGAATAATAATGCAGCAATCACTTTAGCTTGATAGCGAGTAAATCTTTCAGCCAAGTCAATCCCAGAACAGCGGTAATACGCGATTTCCCCAAAGAACATCCTCTGGGCTTTCTGGAGCATGGCCTCTGAGTCCGAGTGGTCCTTCCAGGTCTCCTCCAGAGTGGCTCCCAGGATCTCAAACGCTTGAACACGCGGTAGGACCACTTCTCGGGTCCCAAGAGCGGCGTCACTAGACGGCACCAGCACACGGATATCCTGCTCAGGGGACGGCGGGATGCCAGGCGGCGCACCAAAGTAAATATACATCAAAGATTTCGGCTTCCAGGTCATTCCTGCATTCATCAGGGGGATACTCATGTCACGCACCATCAACTCAAGGTCAGTGCGGGTCTTCGCATACAACAAAAGATTATCTGCCCAGAAACTGTGGGTCATACGCTCACCATTGAACATGCGCTCATCATTTTCCAATTTGATGCCGTACTGCGTTTCTTGCCTCCATCTGTCGATAACATCTCTCCAGAGTACAATAGAAACTGCCAGAAAAATCATAGGTCCCTCTACTCCTCCCGTTCGAATAGATTTGTCCCAATAGACCGCTGACGATGCCTCGATGCCCTCGAAGCTGGCCACGCACTGATTATCCATCATGGGTTCAATCAACGCCACAATGAGATCAGCAGGTATGTCAAGAGCACGAAGACAGCGCATGGCGAGGCACGGAGTAACATTATCGAAAGCTTGTAAGATATCAAGATTGGCAAGCCACAAACTGTCTCCTTTGCCCCAGACAGCGGAGTGCTGGCTGAGCCTCTTGGCAACGCTGGTGATTTCCGATGTTTTGCGTCCCGATCTGAATCCGTACAGGCATACATAGTGTCGGTGCTCCTCAATCCTCTTCTCAATCAACATCACAATACATGTCATGTACCATTTCATAAGACACGACTGTAGACATAGCATACGTGTATCTGTCAAATGTTGTATGTCCATTTCTTTTGGCATGAGTGTGGCAGCTAGTTGACGCCAACTGTCGGGACAACATAACCTTCTGGAATACACACCTTGGAAGCTCACCAGAACACGTCGCACAGATGCCCACGAGAGCTGTTTCAACATCGTGACAGTCACGTTGTCGGGACCTGGGGCCTTTCCCGTGGACAGCTTCGCCCTCGCCCGCAGCAGGAGCGACATCGAGAACACCTCTGAGGATCCGCTTCCCGAACATAGACCACGCAGCGACTGAAGCTCACGCAGGGTCACCTCTCTGGCCTCGGGGTCCTCCACCTTAGACTTCATGTGCCCCAATATCTCGTCCCCCCACTCCTCGCGGTTCTGAGACTCCATCCCGTTGGCAAGGATCAACGTCTCCGTCTTGGCCCTCCTCCTCCTCCTCGTGTTCATTTCCGTCCTCCACCTCTGTACTCTTGCCTCTAGCCTCCTTCTTTCTCTCCTCACAATCTTTGAGCACCGTTTAGCCTCCTCTCTATCCCCCCGACGAAGAGCTTCACGTTTACTTGCCTGGGCGGCCCAGTGGATCTCGGATTTCTTTGGCACATTATTCCTGGGATTGATATCTTTCTGGGGGGTCTCCTCGGCGGCCTTTATGAGGTCAGGTCCCAGCGTATCCAACATCTCCTGTCGATCCTCTGGGTCAGCATTTTCCTGGCACAGAGCACGGTAACGACTGCCCCGATCGTCCATGTTCTTCGCAAACTCCAGCTGTGACACCGGTTGCAAGTGGATGAATTTTCGAGCAGGCTGGGTCCGTCTCTTCGCAGACGGTGCACAAGACAAGCGAACAACTATGCAGGCGTGGTCAGACAGCGCACGCTCGTATCTGCTGCAAGGGTGCTCCGTCCAGGCGTGGCCGACTTCCGAAGGCAGCATCCAGCCAACGGTGAGCTCCTGCCTGTGTAAACGACGGCTGACACCAACATAGTCGAGCACCTTCTCCACCCCCGTACCTGATTTGAAAGTAACCCTCCTCTGCCCGAATGTGTTCTCCATCCTGATGCCCCAGAGCCCGCAGAAGTCCAGTAGGGCCCTCCTCATCGATTGCAACCTAGACGCCCGTCGAATTTCGAAGCCCGAGACAAGCCTATGAGGTCTGGCTTTGCGTGCACCACGTTTTGTTTGAGTCATATACGGGTTGCCGTCATCCGCTCCCTCCTCCATCCCAGTATCAATCTCCGTAGACTCCCCAGCAATCCCAGACGCCTCCAGAAGCCCTGATCCAGTAACTCTAAAGCCGTTGACCTCCGAATCTGGCTCGAGTTCGACGTTAGCATCTGTCAAGAAGACCAGGTCCTGCGGCTGCTTCGGGAACTTAGACCTATGTGTGCGAAGCACTTGGGATATATCAAACAATATCTGCTCATACACATCATGCTCATACTGTTCTTCCGTAAGGGCATTGATACTCTCATGTGGCATATATGCAACAATAACCGTAACACTAGAATAACTACAAATGACAAAACCTTTGCCACGATATGTGGCTCTGAGCGAGTCTCTCCAAGACTTAGACATAATCACCGCAGCCTTCCGACAAGTACTCCGAAAAATTGTGTAACCTCGCATGCTGAGATCACGAACTGAAAGGAACTGACACTCGCACAACCCCGCGAGTCCCACATCTAAGCGACGTAGTGAATTAATTATGTCATGGCCGTTCTCTGCACCTGCCCGACGCACATTCCATGACGCAATGGTGTCGTGGCACCTCTAGTTCGTACTGGAAATCCTCGCTCGCAACTCATCAATGTTGATCCCTGGCTCAAGCTGATTCATTGCACGAGTGATCTCCCAGCCATTCTGCAGAGAGAACTTGGCCACAATCTTCCCTGGAGGTGGTAAGTGGTCACTGGAGCCCCACATGAACGTAATCGGTGGTCCCGTCTCAGCCCTGAGATTCGAATGATGCTTCTTGAAACTCTTGAACTTGGCCTGAAAGATCCCAGCGGCATCCAGATGGGGCTTCTTCCAGGGGGGGGCCTCCACGTGGACCTTGAGGGCCCTGGGAGCGTGCTGGAGTTTGTTGTCGGCGATCGCGGCAACGAGTCGACGACGAAGATCCCACAGCTGGTCACTGGTAACCCCATTCTGGAAATAGAGCCGAGCACGCGAATACCCCCACGCCTCTCTACCTGTGTTGAACCTCTTGGATTGGTTCAGGTCCAGAAACTCCTTCACACCACTGAACCATTCTCCAGCCAGGACCTCATTCAGCAGTGAATTCAACGCCTGCTGTGATAACATCTCCTCCTGACGCTTCTCTGCATCCCTCCAGTCCGTCACCCATCCCTTGAGCTCGACGAACGATGGGGTGAAATTCTGCACTGACTGCCGAGTTTCCGCCGAGGACGCTGTCGTAGAGGTGCCTGCTCTGGGGGCCCCACCTGCAGGAGCCTGCTGGAGCTGGATTATCTGGAGCCTCTGATCCTCAACCTTCTTAGTAATAGCATCTATGTCCGTCATCGCCTGCTGTACATTTTTCTCCACCGAATCAACACGAGCATTGAGCTGGGTGCCGAGATCCGTGATGCTTCGATGTGTTGATTGGAAGCCCTCCGTCATCTTACCTCCCAGAGATGCAACAAGCGTCGTAATCTTGTCCATCCCCTTTGTCATGGCCCCCTCGAGGCCTTCAACCGTCTGAATTTTGACCCGTTTTCCCTCTGGGACCTCCTCCTCCTTGGCTCCTGGAACGGGCCTATCAGTGGCGTCCATAGCGAAAACCTCGGGGACCGCAGCAGCTGATGAGGCAGCCATCTTGCCGTCTGAGATATTACAAGGGATATTCCACTTGGCACAGAACGATCGATCTTCTCGAGTACGTTTGAGATGTGCACTCAACTGATGAAAGTTATATGGGGCAACAGGATGGTGAGGTAAAGTGGGAGAGAGATCAGGTGGCCCAGATGGTATGTCGACTAGAGAATCCTTATCGTCGTGTCGAGCTCTACCAACCTGTCTGGCAAGATACTCCCACTCCCAATGTCCGAAGTTGGCTCCCCAGCGGTCCAAATCGATCGATTGACTCTGGCTCGTCCCGTCCAGCTCGACGCGGCAAAATGCCGCAAACAAGTGCAGGCGGCCTGCTTGCCTCGGGAAGCAAACAAATGCCGCAAACAAGTGCAGGCAGCCGAAGTCGCCGAAGTGGCCCGATCGCCACGCGCCCCCCGCGCGGCGGGCAAGGGGCAGGCTGCCTGACTGCACGATGCAGCTCGAGTGAGCCCCCCGACGGGACAAGGCCGAGGGAGAGCGGGAGGTAAACTCCGCTTCCTCAACCTTGGTTTTTTGCGTATTGCGTGCCGCCACAGCAGGGTCGGGTCACCGCCCAGGCGATAGCCACACAGGGAGGCCTAGTATCCTGCCAAATGCAGGCATTCCTCCACTCCCAAAAGGAGTTGTCGGGCAGACTCTAACTCAGCTGCAGTGATAGTGCTCGAGGGGGGAAGGAGGAAAGAGGAAGAGGCCACGTTGGGCTCCCACACGCCACTCGGAAGAGTGACAGGATATTCAGCAACAGAAGAGGAGCACAAATGAAAATCAATCTGCCAGCCACAGCCTACGCCCAGATAGGATCTTCCACCATCGAAGCTTCCCCGAATGGCGTCGATCAGAATAGCGTTAGCTTTAACATGGGATAGGAAATCATGCCTAAAACGTGTTCTACAAATGCCCTGCCTAGCTCTGTGTGTTAACTCATCCGCAGCAGTATTGTCCTCTCTGTATACCCACTTGAAGATATGTCTCCCAAGACAGGCCGCCTGCACACCACATCTCTTAGCTAGAATGTCTAACTTATTCTGAATGCCGCCCACAATCTTGTCATAATGCACATTGGCAGTAAAATACAAGCCTTGGATCCACCGCACAACGCATTGAGAGTCTCCCTTCAGTTCAATGGCAATCCTTCCCACCTGGAACTCCCACTCCGTGTAATCCTCCAATATCTTAGCATACCGTTTGGACAACACCTCCTCCTTCTTCCTGCTAAGCTCCTCCGAAAGTACCTCCTCCTCCCTCTCTTCCATAGGCTTCCAAGGAATAGGATCTTTAAGAACCAGGAAATCAGAAACACCAGGAACCTGAAGAAGCATGAAAACTTGACGAGCGAACTTGACCCAGGCCTCCTCTGACCATTCCAGAACATGGTACCAGTACTTCCCTCCCACAAGCTCAAAAGGTGTTCTCCACGGGCGCATGCCGATAGGAGCTCCGCCAGTCCTCACACGAGTCCCAGCACGTCCAGCCTGGCTTCCTAAAGATAGTATCAGATCATCCCGCCTGGATTCCCACTCCCCTCCTCCGTGCAACATGGACAGTCGTGCCTGCAGGTAGCCGTTGACAGCAGTGCCCGTGTCCACCACCGTGGGCTGATTGTAATAGCGGGTTGGGTCCTCGAACCTGTCTCTGAGTCTCGCCGTGTTCTGAGAAAGTTGGGTCCTCTGACGTTTGGCCTCATTCATGCACAACGTTTTTCTTTTCCGTCGGTTCATGGGCTCGGAGGGCGTCGTATCATCAGCAGGAGCACCAGGAGCATACGAGGGAGGCGGCACCAATTGTGAGCCACCCACCACAGAAATCTCCTCCACGCCTCCTCCGTCCCTGCCAAAACAAGACAATGCAATATCCTTCGCCCATTTCCACTGCCGATATAGGAAGACCTGTGCGAGTGGAGGTCTGCCAGCTTCATAAAAAGCTTGCCTCCCTCTTTTGTGCATGCGCGACATGAATACAGCCCACCCCTCCTCCTCCCTCTTCGCTCTCCACGTCATCCTGCTCAACATCTTCCCCTCCTCCTTGTGTATAAATGCAATCGTAGAACTGTCAACAGTGGCTCCTTCCAAGCCGAAAAGAAACTTAGATCTCACTCTAGATTCATATCGTGCAAATTTATTCTTCCAAGCAATCCTCCTGGAGGTGTAAAACGCTCGATCATTCCAGAAAGCACGAATAGCTTTTGCCATACGGTATCGCACATCAACATGATCCTTGAAATTCCTCGCAATCTTAGTCCCCAGCACAATAATTTCATCCACCTGCGGAATAGTGATGTTCTCGGGGAGAGACACATTGGGCCCCCTGGACATACCTGGCGGGAACAACGTCACCATGAGAGGCTCCGTCACACCGGTGGTAGTACCCACGTCCATAAACTCAAGACTGCTCTGCTTCCAACGAAAGCCGTGGTCGTGGAGAGCCCACGTCAACTGTAGAATCATTTTAGCCAATGTGGGGCGATCAGGAGCCGTGAGAAGCACGTTGTCCGCCCATATGAAGTGACTCACAACAATACCTCCTGCTTCACCCGAGAGTACAACACCGACAGCATCTCTCGCCCAAGCAGACGTAATGTCACCAAACATGACCAGGGATTGAGCAGTCCACAGATCAGGTCCTTCCTTAGAACCTGTCTTCACACACGTTGTCCAAGGGAGCGTATCAGTGCAGACACCCTCAAACTGAAAGACCGCCTCATTACCAACAGAGTTCTCAATAAGACCATACCGAAGCTCCACATCAACACTCAAACGCTCAAGTGTAGAAGAAGCAACTTGGACAGTGAGCGAGTCAAATGCAGTGGCAACATCCAGGGAAGCAACAACAATATTCTCCTCCTTCCCCCACAGTCTGGCATGTCTGCACATCGCCTTCAATCCCGACGTTACCTCATGTGTCTTACGACCTTGCTGGAAACCATACAAACACAGAGACGGAGCAACAACAGGAGCAATAGACACCAAATGCGAATTGAGTAGAATACACAAGCAGCCCATGTACCATGTGTTAACGACAGAATTCACAGCAAGAGTACGACTGTCATCAAACCTCTTATCCTTGCCGTTCTTCAACATAATAGATGCACGGATGAACTTCCAAGACTCAGGTGCCTCTGCCATTCGCCAGAAGCGTCGCTGGAAGCAGTCAAGCACCACACGGAGTGCTTCCCAGGACAAAGAACGTAACATGCGTGCACTGATACCATCAGCACCTACCGCCTTGCCTTCACGAAGCCTGGAACCTTGGTTTTTTTTTTTTTGCGTGCCGCCACAGCAGGGTCGGGTCACCGCCCAGGCGATAGCCACACAGGGAGGCCTAGTATCCTGCCAAATGCAGGCATTCCTCCACTCCCAAAAGGAGTTGTCGGGCAGACTCTAACTCAGCTGCAGTGATAGTGCTCGAGGGGGGAAGGAGGAAAGAGGAAGAGGCCACGTTGGGCTCCCACACGCCACTCGGAAGAGTGACAGGATATTCAGCAACAGAAGAGGAGCACAAATGAAAATCAATCTGCCAGCCACAGCCTACGCCCAGATAGGATCTTCCACCATCGAAGCTTCCCCGAATGGCGTCGATCAGAATAGCGTTAGCTTTAACATGGGATAGGAAATCATGCCTAAAACGTGTTCTACAAATGCCCTGCCTAGCTCTGTGTGTTAACTCATCCGCAGCAGTATTGTCCTCTCTGTATACCCACTTGAAGATATGTCTCCCAAGACAGGCCGCCTGCACACCACATCTCTTAGCTAGAATGTCTAACTTATTCTGAATGCCGCCCACAATCTTGTCATAATACACATTGGCAGTAAAATACAAGCCTTGGATCCACCGCACAACGCATTGAGAGTCTCCCTTCAGTTCAATGGCAATCCTTCCCACCTGGAACTCCCACTCCGTGTAATCCTCCAATATCTTAGCATACCGTTTGGACAACACCTCCTCCTTCTTCCTGCTAAGCTCCTCCGAAAGTACCTCCTCCCCCTTTCTTCCATAGGCTTCCAAGGGATAGGATCTTTAAGAACCAGGAAATCAGAAACACCAGGAACCTGAAGAAGCATGAAAACTTGACGAGCGAACTTGACCCAGGCCTCCTCTGACCATTCCAGAACATGGTACCAGTACTTCCCTCCCACAAGCTCAAAAGGTGTTCTCCACGGGCGCATGCCGATAGGAGCTCCGCCAGTCCTCACACGAGTCCCAGCACGTCCAGCCTGGCTTCCTAAAGATAGTATCAGATCATCCCGCCTGGACTCCCACTCCCCTCCTCCGTGCAACATGGACAGTCGTGCCTGCAGGTAGCCGTTGACAGCAGTGCCCGTGTCCACCACCGTGGGCTGATTGTAATAGCGGGTTGGGTCCTCGAACCTGTCTCTGAGTCTCGCCGTGTTCTGAGAAAGTTGGGTCCTCTGACGTTTGGCCTCATTCATGCACAACGTTTTTCTTTTCCGTCGGTTCATGGGCTCGGAGGGCGTCGTATCATCAGCAGGAGCACCAGGAGCATACGAGGGAGGCGGCACCAATTGTGAGCCACCCACCACAGAAATCTCCTCCACGCCTCCTCCGTCCCTGCCAAAACAAGACAATGCAATATCCTTCGCCCATTTCCACTGCCGATATCGGAAGACCTGTGCGAGTGGAGGTCTGCCAGCTTCATAAAAAGCTCGCCTCCCTCTTTTGTACATGCGCGACATGAATACAGCCCACCCCTCCTCCTCCCTCTTCGCTCTCCACGTCATCCTGCTCAACATCTTCCCCTCCTCCTTGTGTATAAATGCAATCGTAGAACTGTCAACAGCGGCTCCTTCCAAGCCGAAAAGAAACTTAGATCTCACTCTAGATTCATATCGTGCAAATTTATTCTTCCAAGCAATCCTCCTGGAGGTGTAAAACGCTCGATCATTCCAGAAAGCACGAATAGCTTTTGCCATACGGTATCGCACATCAACATGATCCTTGAAATTCCTCGCAATCTTAGTTCCCAGCACAATAATTTCATCCACCTGCGGAATAGTGATGTCCTCGGGGAGAGACACATTGGGCCCCCTGGACATACCTGGCGGGAACAACGTCACCATGAGAGGCTCCGTCACACCGGTGGTAGTACCCACGCCCATAAACTCAAGACTGCTCTGCTTCCAACGAAAGCCGTGGTCGTGGAGAGCCCACGTCAACTGCAGAATCATTTTAGCCAATGTGGGGCGATCAGGAGCCGTGAGAAGCACGTTGTCCGCCCATATGAAGTGACTCACAACAATACCTCCTGCTTCACCCGAGAGTACAACACCGACAGCATCTCTCGCCCAAGCAGACGTAATGTCACCAAACATGACCAGGGATTGAGCAGTCCACAGATCAGGTCCTTCCTTAGAACCTGTCTTCACACACGTTGTCCAAGGGAGCGTATCTGTGCAGACACCCTCAAACTGAAAGACCGCCTCATTACCAACAGAGTTCTCAATAAGACCATACCGAAGCTCCACATCAACACTCAAACGCTCAAGTGTAGAAGAAGCAACTTGGACAGTGAGCGAGTCAAATGCAGTGGCAACATCCAGGGAAGCAACAACAATATTCTCCTCCTTCCCCCACAGTCTGGCATGTCTGCACATCGCCTTCAATCCCGACGTTACCTCATGTGTCTTACGACCTTGCTGGAAACCATACAAACACAGAGACGGAGCAACAACAGGAGCAATAGACACCAAATGCGAATTGAGTAGAATACACAAGCAGCCCATGTACCATGTGTTAACGACAGAATTCACAGCAAGAGTACGACTGTCATCAAACCTCTTATCCTTGCCGTTCTTCAACATAATAGATGCACGGATGAACTTCCAAGACTCAGGTGCCTCTGCCATTCGCCAGAAGCGTCGCTGGAAGCAGTCAAGCACCACACGGAGTGCTTCCCAGGACAAAGAACGTAACATGCGTGCACTGATACCATCAGCACCTACCGCCTTGCCTTCACGAAGCCTGGAACGAGCACGACAGAGAACATGCATGGTAATAGGAGAAGAAGTGTGAGTGCTGCGCGCACGTGCCTCATCAGCTTGGACCCGAAGCTGCTCCAGAGTCGCCATATTCATAGCAAGACGTTCCGACTTAGAGTACTTAGCCCTGACCACCCTCGTCATATCCTCCTTCCACTTACTGCGGTCTTCACACCATTCCCCGTCGATCATCATAGAGTTAGTAACAATCTTAGTCTTGACCCCATCCCGATAACGATAAAGAAGTAGACGTTTCATGAACTGCCTTCGAACACGATTCCAACGACGACGACTATCCTTGAACGCAGCTTCATCGATCTGACCAGATTTCCAGAGTTTGTGGACTCTGTAGTGGGCCTCTTTCACCTGAGCTTCCTCCTGGGTCAACTTCGGGATGAGCGAAGCCGATTTAAAGCCATAACAGCGTTTGTCGGCAACAGCCCCCTCCTTCAATCGTGATTCCAGGTCGGCTAGAGAAATGGATCTCCACCTAGTATGCCAGATCACCCTTCCCTCAGACTCCTCCGTGCAGTACTGATTTCTGCGTTTTTTGTTTTGGCCGCAACCCCCACCAGACTTCCACCCAGCAATCTGTGTAACGGCCATATCAAACTCTCTGCACTGTTTCACCTCCTTACCCTCCAGCACAAACCACGAGGCGAACGATCGACTGCCAGTGGCCTTCGTCCTACCAGAGGACTTCCCCCGCAGCAAACATGGGAGATCAAAACATATCATCTTGTGGTCACTCCATTCAGTGTCTCGAGAGCCAGGAGGGTGCGCATACATAACGTGCAACTTAGAACACATAACATGAGTCTCCCAAGTCACAGGACACGCAACATAGTCAATGACGTGCTTAGTCCTAGCACCTCCACCACACCAGGTAAACTCACGGTCAATGAATGTGTTGATCAGCTTCAGACGTAGCTGGGCCATACAAACACACCAGGCACGCGCACATGCACCCTGCAACACATCCCTCTGCCTCTCCTCCCTCACAGTACGCTCGTTCACACCACCACCAGAGATACGAAGTCGATCGATCTCAACATGAGGCTGCACTTCAACATTGGCGTCGGCACAAACAACAACATCATGAATACTGTACTTTTGACGCATGCGCACCACAGCACTCGATAATTCAAGAAGAACGTTCTGGTACAGATGGAACGTGGCCTGGTACCCCTCAGACGTTGTCCCAAAGAATCCTTGCTGAGGAAGATACACGCTAGCATAGATGAATGCGCCCACTTCTGGCCCACGGAAGGCACAGACCGCAAATCTTCTACCAGCAGCGTGTCCCAAGAAACAGGAGTTGAGAGTAGACGAGAATAGTACACCTGCTTGGCCCTCAATCGAGCCACTGTCAAGCTTCACTTCAGCTGAGCTGCGATAGTGAAAACCAGCCTCATTCAACGTATCACGTCTGAGAAACTGGCACTCCTGGAGCCCGACAAGTTGCACTCCCAGCTCACGCAAGTAAGGAAGAGCAGATAGGGAAGTAGCGTCACTCATCATTCTGATGTTCCAACAGGCCGCCCTCAGCGGGCGGGTACGTCGTCACACGGAATCTCCATTCAGCAGCGTCTGCCAGGGGCCAGGAAGGATCTTGTCATCGAACTCAATCACCGATTCAGGCCTCAGAGTCCAACCACGCCTGGGATCCCAGGTTCCCAAACAGATCTGCCCACCGGTTTCAGGATAGCCCCAAGCCCAAGACATCACAGGAGACCCATACTGAATTTTGACACGATTGTTTTTCTTCAGCGGGTTCCTCACACGGAAGTATGTAGCTGTAAGTTTACTGCCAGCCCTCACCTGTCCCTCACGCCTGGTTACCGCCGGGGGACTCGTAGAGCTTCCTGACAATATACAATGTCGAAAAAATGCAGAGAACGAACCGCTTTTCAGCCCAAGCGATTTCAGACCTCTCGATGCAACAGCCGAACGCCCCCGATGCTTCTGGATTGTCTTCTGTACGAGCTCTGTGGCTCTCCTAGAGCCCGAGTTACGTGCGTAAATCGACAGCACCTCTCAAGATGACTCGAACAATACGAATAGTTTTGCGAACCTAGCTCGAGTATCAGACCGAGTTCAGACCTCTGAATGCAACAAGCGGACGCGTGTGATGTCTCCGAAACGATTCCTGTGATTACCAGCCCTGCAGCCCCCCTACAGCCCGAGTTTAATGCAGAAAACCGACAGCACCTCTCAGAATGACTCGACCAATACCAATACGAAAACTTTCGCGGACCTAGTTCGGGCAGCAGACCGAGTTCTGAGCTCTGGATTCGACAGGCGGACGCGCCTGATGTCTTCAAATCGATTCCTGTGACCAGCAGCACTGCAGGCCCCCTACAGCCCGAGTTAAGTGAAGAAAAGACTGCACCTCCAAAGATATCTCGAAAAATACGAATAGTTTCGCGATTCTTGATCAGCAGACCGAGTTCAGAGTTCTAGATCGAACAGACAAACGCGACTGATGATTCTGAATCGGTTTCTGTAAGCATCAGCTCTGTAGCTGTCCCATAGCTCGATGTTTAGTACAGAAAACCGAGAGCGCCTGTCAAGATCACTCGAATAACACGAATAGGTTTGGCAACCTAGCTCGGCTAGCAGACCGATTTCAGACCTCTGGATGCAACAGACGAACGCGCCTGATCATTCTGAATCGACAAGGTGTGCTTACCAGCTCTGTAGCTGTCCTGTATCTCGAGTTAAGTCCCAGATACCGAGAGCGCGTATCAAGATGACTCGAAACGGCCGATCCCGCCTGGACGCTTTTTGGCAGTGAAAGGTACCCGATCGAGCTGAGATCAAGATGGCGAGCGGGAATAAGATCGAATATCACGGGAAAAAATACTAGAGCTCTAACGAATAGTTGAATTTCCAGAACAAAATTTCAACCGACCAAAAGTTAGCAATAGGTCCGTCGAGATTTTCCTTGCCAACTAGCTCTCCAGCGCCCCGGAATTACTCTTAAGCTTCCAGCAACCACTTGCTAAGTGAAGCTCTACGAGTTATGACTCGAAGAATACAACAAGTTTTACGGACCTAGCTCGAGTAGCAGACCGAGTTCAGACCTCTGGATGCAACAGACGAATGCGCCTGATGATTCTGAATCGGTTCCTGTAAGCATCAGCTCTGTAGCTCTCCGAAATCTCGAGTTAAGTACAAAAAAACCTGAACGCGTGTTAAGATGGCTCGGAACACAGTCGATTGCTCCAAGTGTTTTGATAGTAATACTGCACCTACGGACCTGAGAATTAAACTGGCAGACGCGGCATAACCCACTACAGGTGCGAAAAATCTGGTTTCTTAAAATGAATTGTTAAATATCTTTCAAATCTTAGAAAAACCAACCCAAAGTTGTCACATTGTCTCTTCTCGTCGGGTCGACCAACTAGCTCCAACCCGCGCCGGAATTCCTCTAAGCTCATCGATGCCGAAGAGCCCTACGAGGCACTGGGCGCCGGCGGTAAACCGTCAACCTTTCTTACCGCCGGGGGACTCGTAGAGCTTCGTGACGATCCATATGTCGGGGAAAAATTATAGAGAACGAATAGTTTTTCAGTCCGACCGATTTCAGACCTCCCGATGCAACAGCCGAACGCCCCTGATGCTTCTGGATCGCTTTCTGTGCGTACAACTAGCTCGAGTGTCAGACCGAGTTCAGACCTCTGAATGCGACAGCCAGACGCGTCTGATGTCTCCAAATTGATTGTTGTGAGTACCAGCCCTGTAACCCCGCTACAGCCCGAGGTAAGTGCAGAAAACCCACAGCACCTCTCAAGATGACTCGAATAATACAAATGGTTTCGCGGACCTAGCTCGGGCAGGAGACCGAGTTCTGAGCTCTGGATTCGACAGGAAGACGCGCCTGATGTTTCCAAATCGATTCCTGTGATTACCAGCCCTGTAGCCCCCCTACAGCCCGAGGTAAGTGCAGCACCTCTCAAGATGACTCGAACAATACGAACAGCCTCGCATATCTAGCTCGGGCAGGAGACGGAGTTCTGAGCTCTGTTTGACAGGGAGACGCGCCTGATGTTTCCAAATCGATTCCTGTAATTACCAGCCCTGTAGCCCCCCTACAACCCGAGTTAAGTACAGAAAATTGACAGCAGCTCTCAAGATGACCCGAACAATACGAATAGTATCGCGAACATAGCTCGGGCAGCAGACCGAGTTCCGAGCTCTGGATTCGAAAGACAAACGCGCCTAATCATTCTGAATCGGCTTCTGTAAGTATCAGCTCTGTAGCTGTCCTTTCGCTCGAGTTAAGTATAAAAAAACCGTCGACGCGCATCAAGATGACTCGAAACGGGCGATCCCGCCGGGATGCTTTGGCAGTAATATCTACCCGATCGAGCTGAGATCAAGATGGCGAGCGGGAATAAGATCGAATATCACGGGAAAAAATACTAGAGCTCTAACGAATGGTTGAATTTCGAGAACAAAATTTTCAACCGACCAAACTGGGCGCCGGCGGTAAACCGTCAACCTTTCTTACCGCCGGGGGACTCGTAGAGCTTCCTGACAATATAGAATGTCGAAAAAAATGCAGAGAACGAATAGTTTTTCAGCCCAAGCGATTTCAGACCTCTCGATGGAACAGCCGAACGCCCCCGATGTTTCTGGATTGTCTTCTGTGCGAGCTCTGTAGCTCGCCTACAGCGCGAGTTACGTGCGTAAATCGACAGCAACCCTGAAGATGACTCGAACAATACGAATAGTTTGGCAAACCTAGCTCGAGTATCAGACCAAGTTCAGGCCTCTGAATGCGACAGGCGGACGTGTCTGATGTCTCCGAATCGATTCCTGTGCTTACCAGCCCAGCAGCCCCCCTACAGCCCGAGTTAAATGCAGAAAACCGACAGCATCTCAGGATGACTCGAACAATACGAATAGTTTCGCGGACCTAGCTCGTGCAGCAGACCGAGTTCCGAGCTCTGGAGTCGACAGGCGGACGCGCCTGATGTCTCCAAATCGATTCCTGTGACTACAAGCACTGTAGCCCCCCAGAAGCCGAGTTAAGTATAGAAAGCCGACAGCACCTCTCAAGATGACTCGAAGAATACAAATAATTTCGCGATTCTAGAGCGGGCAGCAGACCGAGTTCAGAGCTCTAGATTAACAGACAAACGCGACTGATGACTCTGAATCGGTTTCTGTAATTATCAGCTCTGTAGCTGTCATATACGGCTCGAGATAAGTACGAAAAACCGAGAGCGCCTGTCAAGATGACTCGAATAATACGAACAGGTTTGCGGACCTAGCTCGGCTAGCAGACCGAGTTCAGACCTCTGGATGCAACAGACGAACGCGCCTGATCCTTCTGAATCGATAAGGTGTGCTTGCCAGCTCTGTAGCTGTCCTGTATCTCGATTTAAGTCCAATATACCGACAGCGCGTATCAAGATGACTCAAAACGGCCGATCCCGCCTGGACGTTTTTTGGCAGTGAAAGGTACCCGATCGAGCTCAGATCAAGACGGCGAGCGGGAATAAGATCGAATATCACGGGAAAAAATTCTAGAGCTCTAACGAATGGTTGAATTTCGAGAACAAAATGTTAAACCGACCAAAAGTCACCAAAAGGTCCTTTGAGATTTTTCTTGCCAACTAGCTCTCCAGCGCCCCGGAATTACTATTAAGCCTCCAGCACTGGGCGCCAGCGGTAAACCGTCAACCTTTCTTTTTTGCGGGGGGACTCGTAGAGCTTCCTGACCATATATAACGTCGAAAAAAATTGCAAAGAAAAGTTACGTGCGAAAATCGACAGCACCTCTCAAGATCACTCGAACAATACAAATAGTTTCGCGAATCTAGCTCGGGTAGCAGACCGAGTTCAGACCTCTGAATGCAACAGGCGGACGCGCCTGATGTCTCCGAATCGATTCCTGTGATTACGAGCCCTGCAGCCCCCTTGCAGCCCGAGTTAAGTGCAGAAAAGCGACAGCACCTCTGAAGATGACTCGAACAATACGAATAGTTTCGCAGACCTAGCTCGGGCAGCAGACCGAGTTCAGAGCTCTGAATGCGACAGGCGAACGCGACTGATGTCTCCGAATCGATTCCTGTAATTACCAGCCCTGAAGCCCCCTTACAGCTCGAGGTAAGTGCAGGAAACGCACAGCACCTCTCAAGATGACTCGAAGAAAATGAATAGTTTTGCGGAGCTAGCTCGGGCAGCACACCGAGCTCTGAGCTCTGGATTTGGCAGGCGGACGCGCCTGATGTCTCTCAATCGATTCCTGTCAGTACGAGCCCTGTAGTTCCCCTACAGCCCGAGTTCCTCTCAAGATGACTCGAACGATACGAATAGTTTCGCGAACCTAGCTCGGGCAGCAGACCGAGTTCAGACCTCTAGATGACACAGACGAACGCGTCTCATGATTCGCAATCGATTTCTGTGAGAATGAGCTCTGTAGCTGCGATACAGCTCGAGTTAAGTAGAAAAGACCGACAACTCGTACCAAGATGACTCGAAACAGCCGATCCCCCCGCAACGCGTTTTCGCAAAAAAATATTTACCCGATCGAGCTAAGATTAAGATGGCGAGCGGGAATAAGATCGAATATGGTCAGAAAAAATACTAGAGCTCAAACGAATTGTTGAATTTCGAGAACAAAACTGGCGCCGGCGGTGAACCGTCAACCTAGTCACCGCCGGAAACCTCGTAGAGCTTCTTTGGCACGTAAGAGTGCTGAGAATCAGAAGAGAGAGCTTCTAGGAGCATTTCTCGAAAAAAAAAAACTGGTTTCTCAAAATGAATTGTCAAATCCCTTTCAAATCTGCAAAACCGACCAAAAGTTACCACATCTTCTTTTCTCACAGGGTCCACCAACTTGGTTGGGTGTTGGGGTCGGCTACACAGGGCGCGTGCGCCCTAGCCGTGCAGAGTCCCTAGGGTCCCTCACGCCCTCTCAACCTCTTTGGGGTTGGAGGCCCGAGGATCTCAGAGATAATCTGCCGAACACCTTGGAGCAGGCGTTCACAAGCTGTGAGCTCGCTATCTGTAACAGTGGCCCCCAGAGGGAGTAAAGAAGCCTCCTGGAAAACTCGTCGCCAGTGGTTGTCCCCAAATGAGACCTCCACATAGCAACCTAGAGCAGAGCCTTCAACACTCACGCCACCGTCCCATCCTCCACGGATACGTTTGATACAATGTCTCTGTTGTCGTAAATATCTGAAGTCAATCCATCTTCCCGTCCTTCCCCTCCTCGCCTCCCAAGTCAACTCATCCGCAACACAATTGAACTCTCTGTAGATATGCTTCCACGGATCCGTCCCTACAGTGGCACACCTGATGTCGTAATCCTCCGCCAGTTGATTCATATCGTTTTGTAGACCGTGCACTCTCCTGCGGTACGAACGATCACGGCATTCCCAGATCCCTCGGGCCCAGTTCACCACACACATACTATCACCAGTCATTTCAACCAACAATGAGCTCTCCGAGCCCTCCTGCCAGACAGTTTCGTTGTTATATCCGTGGGCAATCCTACGGGCGAGCGTGTCGGAGTCCTCAGGGGAGTCCCACGTATCCACAGGGCAAGGAGCACTGGGCGGTTTCCTGAAGATGGGCTCCCATCGAGGCTGTATTTTTGCCATGCACGCAACTACATTCCACCAGTCCGTCGCATTCCACTTGATGCTGAACCAGCGTAAATTGCCACTCGCCGCCAGCATAAGACAATGCCAGCTGTCAGTGCTTGCATGCGCTCTCCCTCCCATTCTCCTCGTACCTTCCCTCCTCCTGGCTCCCGTGAACATGGATACAAGTGTGTCCCTCCGTAGTGACCATTCCCCCGCACAATGTAACATGGCCTGCAGCGCCTGACGCCAGGCTCGTGCCCCACGCAAGTCCGTGGTGGCGAAGGCCCGATCATGAAACTGGGCCAGCTCCAACGCAAACTCGAAATTGGCTCGGACCACCTTCTCTAGGAGACTGCAGTGGCCAGCCTGCAAGAATAGCTCGTATGACTTCGGTGTGGTCCTGTCCCTGAACTCCTCCCACGTCTCCTCCTCCCTCTTGTGTAATCCTCGCATACCGTTGAGACACCTCCCCTCCCAGACCTTAATCCTCTCCAGCAGTCGTAGATTGCACGGCCAGCCTATACATCCGTGGTACACCACAGACTGCACACGAGCGGCATACCTGCGAAACTTCTCTTTGAGTGAGACCGATCTGGAGCGATAAAACTGGATGTCAGCAAAATAGGCCTTCCTCCCTTTCTCCAGTCGATGATACAAGCCGTGATATCCCTTGATTTCCGAGCTGAGTTTCACTCCTAGTACCTCCACCTCCTCCTTCCTCGGCATAACGACAGTCGAGCGCAAGTGCTCTGGGAGATCCTCATCTCCAGAAATCGCACAGATGGCTGGCGAGAGCGGGCAGAGCAGCGGCGGATCGCCGTCTGTGTACGTCTGGCCAAAAAGTACATACGCCAAAGAGTCCTCCTTCCAGTCCATCCCTGCCCGTCTGAGTGTTACCGTCATCATACCGATCATCTGTTGTAGCTGGAGCTGCGATGCAGCACAGAGCGTAACATTGTCCGCCCACAAGAAGTGGTGTACAAGAGCACCGTCTGTCCCCTCCCCTTCCAGTCGGACACCGTATCCTAAGGTATCCCAAGTCTGAATCACAGATCCCCAGATGGCCTCCAAGACAATATTGAAAAGTATGGGTCCCTCCTTACCTCCCGTTCGGACCGATTTGTTGTATCTCACCTCATCGCCGCACACGTTCTGAAACTCAAAGGTAGCAATGTTATCCAGCATGGGCTCCACAATGGCTCTGATGAGGCACACAGGGTACTTAAGGTACAGCATGGCCTTGATGATAGTGTGCAGTGTGACATTATCGAAAGCTTTGTGTATGTCCAAGACTCCCACGTGCATAGACTCCGCCTTCCCCCACACATTTGCATGTCTAGTAAGATGTGATAGTGGTGCCGTGACGTTAGTAACCTTCTGATCCTTCTCAAATCCGTATGTGCACAACCGTCGGTTCACAGGAAAAGCATCAATAAACTGCAACACACATGCCATGTACCATTTACTCATCACACTGATCAGGCAAATCCCTCTGGTGTTAGAGAGTCGTGTAGCATCCCGCATCTTCGGCACAAGTTGGATACTGAGCTGCCTCCACGTCTCAGGGCTGGAGGCCCCCTGCTCGAAAATCCTCTGGAAAGCACGCCTCACAAACAAGAGGCTCCTCCACGGCAGCTCACGAATGACCTCCGCAACGACTCCATCGCTGCCGGGTGCCGTGCCAGGCTTCAAAGACGCACGAGCCTGCATGAGCATGCCCATCGTGATGACTCTTCCCTGCACCCCACGGTCGTTGTGCCTCAGTTCCTGAAAGGCCTCCAAAGTTCGTTTTTCCTCCTCCGTGTTCGTGTAAGACGCCGTCGCATACCTAGTGATCTCCGTACTCCACCTAGTCCTGTCCATTGTCAGCACACCCTCACACTCCAGCCCCTTGAGGATACACCGTGAGGTCTTACTGGATCCCCTGTGGTCCTGCAGGAGTTGGTTCCTCCTATGCTGTCTCCTAAGGGTCTTCCTCCTACGCAGCAGTTGTTTACGAGTATTCCCAAGGGCCCCACGCCTGATGGCAGACTCCACCTCTATGAGCTCCCTGGGCCTCTGAATAGGTTTGCAGTTGGGGCGCCCCTTAGTGTGGTCCACCAGCTTTGCCGTCTCCAAGAGTACCCGTCCGACCTGCTGCAGGTCCGTCCCTACCGTGTCCGATGCAAGTCCCTCAATCGACACATCCGCAAGCACACGAAATATGTTCCTCGCCGTGTCATCCGTCGGCTGCCAGCCAACCATGGACACAGGGCGGGGTGGCAAAGCTGGGCGCCTGATCTCCGTCGTCTTGAGATTTACCCAGACCAGAGCGTGATCACTATAGGCACTGGCTTTTGCACGTATACCTGGCGTAGCTTTGATGGGTTCCACGAACTGGACCTGGCATCTCATTTCCTGGTGAGCTCTTGCCTCATCCGCGCACCAACGTGTAGGGATGAGTATATAGTCAAGCACACGCTGCACATGTGTGGAACAGTACGGTATATGTGTGATACGTCGGTCTCCATATGTGTTCGCCGCACAGATCCCCCAAGTACTCATGAACCTCATAAGCATGTCCCTCCTCTCTGCATGGTAGTTCGCCTCCTCCCTCCTCCCGTCCACCTGCATAAGACCTCCTCCCGTCATTCCCAGCATATCAGGTTCAAGTTCCGCCTGAGCATCCATCCCCACCCATGGTATGACTCCAGCCTGTGTATTTTGAAACATAGTAACGCTGCACTTAGTAAGTACATCTAAATATTCCCCCAAGTGGTCCACATTACGCATCACACATGGTAGATACACTGATGTAACTAGAGCACCCCTGAATTCAACACACGCAAATCGTACCCCACTCCGTCGAGCAATCACATGTGGTGCCCAATCCCTGCACCATGCAACCGCCGCCTTGGAGCAGGAGCTATAGTGAATCTCCCATCCACATCTGTTAAAAGTATTTGCACTGGTATGCTCACACTCTTGCAGGCACACCATTTGAATTGACCTGGCTTCACATGCAGCGACCAGGTTGGGTACTTGACCGTCGGATATTTTCTGCACATTCCAGGTTGCGACCACGGTCTCTGTCGCAGCCCTACCGCCCCGTCAATGATTCGGGCACCGTAGTGTCTGAAGAAACCGCACCTGATTAATATCGGGCTCAACGTGTGTCAAATTATCACCATAGAGGTTCCATCCTTTTGTCGGTCCCCATTCTGCAATCAGAGTCTTTTGTGTAGTATCATCAGCATTCGGCATATACCACATATATGTCATTGGCGGACCCGTCTCACCTCGAAGAATAGCCGTCGCATTTTTCTTGACATCAGAAAATAGTGCTTGAAACCGTCCTACCGCCCGAACAGGTTCTATCTTCCATGGCTGGCATTCAACCTGAAATCGTACATTGGCAGGCAATGAAGTGAGTCCCCGCCTGTAGTCATTTTCCCACACACGTTTCGCTTCCCATAGGATCTCAGAGGATGTACCTGGCTTGAAATAGATCCTACCCCTCGTGTACGGCCAATATCTACCAGTATTCTCCTGAACCGTCCGATCCAAGTCCAGTGCCACCCTCTGTGTAGCGTCAATTTGTTTAGAGTCAATGAGACCATTTATCGCCGTCGTCAGTGCCTCCTGTGAAAGAGCCTCCCGCTGACGTATCTCACGGTTCCTCCATCCCTCCCTTGAAACCCACCCTTTGAACTCAACATAACGTGGATTCCAACCTGGATCGTGCCTGTCCGCACCCGCCTTCGTGGATCCACTTGCTACCGACAGCCCGTCCCCCTGCTTGAGCTTCTGAACTTCATTGGTGAGGTCCTGGATCGCCGATTCTGTTTTTGATACCCTGGAGTCCAGAAACGTTTTCAGACCGTCCATTTCCGTACGAATAGAGTTCCTGAACGATTGCATGTCTGCCGTCATAGTCGGTTGTCCCGTCATGATGGATCGAAACATCTGTTCAATGTCAAGGCCTGCTTCCTGGGCAACCTCATTCGCACCCAACGTTTGTCCCGCACCTCCTCCTTCTCCTTTCCCTGCTCCTTTGACATTACGAGCACGGACAGCTCTAGCAAACGCCCCACCCCCATCATCAATTGTCATGTCCTGGCCCACCGCATGCAAGCCTGGAGCACCTGAAACTGAAGAACCTGCTGGCATCGCTGGTGCAACACCTGAAACTGAAGAACCTGCAGCAGCCATCTTCCTTTTGTGGCTGCGTAAGATATTGAAATCGTAACCTTCACCCTGCACGAAGTGGTTACGCAAGATATTGAAATCGTAACCTTCACCCTGCACAAACGGTACTGTTGGTGTGAGCGATGGCACACAAATAACAGCTCTCCTGTCTTCTCGAAGTGCCCCGACCTGTCTAGCAAGATAGTCCCAGTCCGCGTGACTGAAGTCGGACCCCCAGCACTCCGTCGTTCCAAGAGAAAGGAAAAGAGACAATTGCAGCAGTAGCAATAACAATAACAAGTGCAGGCGGCCTAGCACACACAATAACAATAACAAGTGCAGCGGCCTAGCTGACCTCGATCTCGCTGAACCCGAAGAAGACGAAGAATGCAGCGATGGCTGCCGCGCCGCCCGCGGCGACGCACCCCCCTCCCACACGCTAGACGCCTGTGGGATCCAGACGCCTTGATCCAGACTCCACCAACTTGGTAGCGTCCAAAACCCGGAGAGCATTGGTAGCGTCCACTGGGCGCCGGCGGTAAACCGTCAACCTTTCTTTTTTTGCGTATTGCGCGCCGCCACAGCAGGGTCGGGTCACCGCCCAGGCGATAGCCACACAGGGAGGCCTAGTATCCTGCCAAACGCAGGCATTCCTCCACTCCCAAAAGGAGTTGTCGGGCAGACTCTAACTCAGCTGCAGTGATAGTGCTCGAGGGGGGAAGGAGGAAAGAGGAAGAGGCCACGTTGGGCTCCCACACGCCACTCGGAAGAATGACAGGATATTCAGCAACAGAAGAGGAGCACAAATGAAAATCAATCTGCCAGCCACAGCCTTGGGACTCGTAGAGCTTCCTGACAACATATAATGTCGAAAAAAATACACAGAAAAAATAGTTGTTCAGCCCAAGCAATTTCAGACCTCTCGGATGCAACAGCCGAACGCCCCCGATGCTTCTGGATTGTCTTCTGCACGAGCTCTGTAGCTCTCCTACAGCCCGAGTTACGTGCGTAAATCGACAGCACCTCTCAAGATGACTCGAACAATACGAATAGTTTGGCAAACCTAGCTCGAGTACCAGACCGAGTTCAGACCTCTGCATGTGACAGGCGGACGCGTCTGATGTCTCTCAATGGATTCCTGTGATTACCAGCCCTGCAGCCCCCCCTACAGCCCGAGTTAAGTGCAGGGAACCGACAGCACCTCTCAGGATGACTCGAACAATACGAATAGTTTCGCGGACCTAGTTCGGGCAGCAGACAGAGTTCGGAGCTCTGGATTCGAAAGGCGGACGCGCCTGATGTCTCCGAATCGATGCCAGTGATTACCAGCCATGCAGCCCTCCTACAGCCCGAGTTAAGTGCAGAGAAACGACAGTATCTCTCAAGATGACTCGAACAATACGAATAGTTTCACGTTTCTAGATCGGGCAGCACACCGAGTTCAGAGCTCTGGATTCAACAGACAACGGCCACTGATGATTCTGAATCAGATTCTGTACGTATCAGCTCTGTAGCTGTCCTGTAGCTCGAGTTAAGTACAGAAAACCGGGAGCGTCTGTCAAGATGACTCGAATAATACGAATAGGTTTGCGGACCTAGCTCGCCTACCAGACCGAGTTCAGACCTCTGGGTTCAACAGGCGAACGCGCCTGAACATTCTGAATCGAGTAGCTGTGCTCACCAGCTCTGTAGCTGTCCTAAAGCTCGAGTTATCTTGAGAAAACCGTCACCGCGTGACAGGATGACCCGAAACGGGCGATCCCGCCGCAGTGCTTTTTGGCAGTGAAAGGTACCCGATCGAGCTGAGATCAAGACGGCGAGCGGGAATAAGATCGAATATCACGGGAAAAAATACCAGAGCTCTAAAGAAGATTCAAATTTCGAGAACAAAATTTTCAACCGACCAAAAGTCAGCAAAAGGTCCGTCGAGATTTGTCTTGCCAACTGGGCGCCGGCGGTAAACCGTCAACCTTTGTGTTTTTTTGCGGTTTGCGGTCCGCCACTAGAATCCGAATCCGAATCGGCGGAGCAGTTCAACTGAGCCCCCACCATCTTAGGTAGGTCGCAGCAGAGCGCACGCCACCTTAGCAGCAGCTCTCGTCAGGGCAGCGCAGGCAGCTAGTTCACAGCAGGTTACCGTGCTACCAGGAGGCAAGCTCATCGCCTCCTCGGCCACATCGTGCCAATGGAAGCTGTGCGAGCTGGTGCAGGAGGAAGAGGAGGAGGAGGAGGAGGAGGAGGAGATGGGAAAATCAACCTGCACGCTGGAACCCCTACCTACAACGCCAATCTGAAGCCACCACCCACCTCCACATCCTTCATTACTGACACCCCCATCGAATGCACCACGGAGAGCAGTCTTACGAGTACTGAGGAACTTATCATATGCAAACCAGCGAGTAATAGTTTGGCCACCTCTGGCCTCCCACGACAATTTATCCGCACGCTCATTACCCTCACGAAAGAAATGCTTATACAGATTCTGTCCCGATGCAGGTGAGGTCAGTCCCCATCCAGACAGCATCGATACCGTATTTTGTAGTGTTCCCACCAGTCATACATACTGCTTGTTGCGAATCTGCCACTCACCACACATCCAGTTTACAACAGTCTTACTCTCAATATTCTCACACCTCCACTCCGTTTCATTCTCATAATTGGCGGCAATACGTTTGCTCATCCTCTCATTCATCTCTCTCTCCTCCTCCTCCTCCGCCTTCACATGTCTCACACCAGGCGGCCTGGGTAGAACAAACAAGTCGAACAAGTGTTGCATACCAATCACAGTCAGCAAATGCTTGCAGTATTTCTCACGGGACCCAGCGGAACTGTCGAACGAGAGGTACCACTCGCAACCAAAGAGATCGCACAAGCACCAGTCCCACACAGTATGTCCACGGGGAAGGCCGCCCATGTTCATGCGTGTGAGCTGCTTCCTATCTTTTACAGGCAATGCTAGAATACATGTGTCACGATGTTCCGTCCACTTCCCCCTTCCATGTAACATGGCCAGCCTAGATATCATCCATTCACGTGACATGTCCGACTCCTCAGGTATGGCAGGCTGATCATCTGGTGTCCGCCGGCGACAGCCACTCGACATCTGGGATATCTGAGATACATGATATGTTTGAGAAGCCGCCGCCGCCGCCATCGCCCGAGTTTTCCTCTGACGCCGATTTGGTACCGTCTCTCCCTCCTCCTCCTCTGTGTGTGTTGTGTATCTCCTCATACGAATACTTGCAGCAACTGAGACATCCTTAGCCCAATCCCAACAACGAAATATCCATATCTGCACCGCACTTCGGAATCCAAGTCCAGCAAAACTCTGTCGTCCCGCTTTGTATCGCCTACGTTGAAACTCAGACCAGCCTTCAGTTCTCCGCTTGCGTATACCTGACATTATAGCTAGACATCTGCCTTCAAAATAGTGAACAGCAGCAATGGTAGAATAGTCGGGCGTTCTGCCCTCACAGTTGAATAATAATGCAGCAATCACTTTAGCTTGATAGCGGGTAAATCTTTCAGCCAAGTCAATCCCAGAACAGCGGTAATACGCGATTTCCCCAAAGAACATCCTCTGGGCTTTCTGGAGCATGGCCTCTGAGTCCGAGTGGTCCTTCCAGGTCTCCTCCAGAGTGGCTCCCAGGATCTCAAACGCTTGAACACGCGGTAGGACCACTTCTCGGGTCCCAAGAGCGGCGTCACTAGACGGCACCAGCACACGGATATCCTGCTCAGGGGACGGCGGGATGCCAGGCGGCGCACCAAAGTAAATATACATCAAAGATTTCGGCTTCCAGGTCATTCCTGCATTCATCAGCGGGATACTCATGTCACGCACCATCAACTCAAGGTCAGTGCGGGTCTTCGCATACAACAAAAGATTATCTGCCCAGAAACTGTGGGTCATACGCTCACCGTTGAACATGCGCTCATCATTTTCCAATTTGATACCGTACTGCGTTTCTTGCCTCCATCTGTCGATGACATCTCTCCAGAGTACAATAGAAACTGCCAGAAAAATCATTGGTCCCTCTACTCCTCCCGTTCGAATAGATTTGTCCCAATAGACCGCTGACGATGCCTCGATGCCCTCGAAGCTGGCCACGCACTGATTATCCATCATGGGTTCAATCAACGCCACAATGAGATCAGCAGGTATGTCAAGAGCACGAAGACAGCGCATGGCGAGGCACGGAGTAACATTATCGAAAGCTTGTAAAATATCAAGGTTGGCAAGCCACAAACTGTCTCCGTTGCCCCAGACAGCGGAGTGCTGGCTGAGCCTCTTGGCAACGCTGGAAATTTCCGATGGTTTACGTCCCGATCTGAATCCGTACAGGCATACATAGTGTCGGTGCTCCTCAATCCTCTTCTCAATCAACATCACAATACATGTCATGTACCATTTCATAAGACAGGACTGTAGACATAGCACACGTGTATCTGTCAAATGTTGTACGTCCATTTCTTTTGGCATGAGCGTGGCAGCTAGTTGACGCCAACTGTCGGGGCAACATAACCTGCGGGAATACACACCTTGGAAGCTCACCAGAACGCGTCGCACAGATGCCCACGAGAGCTGTTTCAACATCGTGACAGTCACGTTGTCGGGACCTGGGGCCTTTCCCGTGGACAGCTTCGCCCTCGCCCGCAGCAGGAGCGACATCGAGAACACCTCTGAGGATCCGCTTCCCGAACATAGACCACGCATTGACTGAAGCTCACGCAGGGTCACCTCTCTGGCCTCGGGGTCCTCCACCTTAGACTTCATGTGCCCCAATATCTCGTCCCCCCACTCCTCGCGGTTCTGAGACTCCATCCCGTTGGCAAGGATCAACGTCTCCGTCTTGGCCCTCCTCCTCCTCCTCGTGTTCATTTCCGTCCTCCACCTCTGTACTCTTGCCTCAAGCCTCCTTCTTTCTCTCCTCACAATCTTTGAGCACCGTTTAGCCTCCTCTCTATCCCCCCGACGAAGTGCTTCGCGTTTACTTACCTGGGCGGCCCAGTGGATCTCGGATTTCTTTGGCACATTATTCCTGGGATTGATATCTTTCTGGGGGGTCTCCTCGGCGGCCTTTATGAGGTCAGGTCCCAGCATATCCAACATCTCCTGGCGATCCTCTGGGTCAGCATTTTCCTGGCACAAAGCACGGTAACGACTGCCCCGATCGTCCATGTTCTTCGCAAACTCCAGCTGCGACATCGGTTGCAAGTGGATGAATTTTCGAGCAGGCTGGGTCCGTCTCTTCGCAGACGGTGCACAAGACAAGCGAACAACTATGCATGCGTGGTCAGACAGCGCACGCTCGTATCTGCTGCAAGGGTGCTCCGTCCAGGCGTGGCCGACTTCCGAAGGCAGCATCCAGCCTACGGTGAGCTCCTGCCTGTGTAAACGACGGCTGACACCAACATAGTCGAATACCTTCTCCACCCCCGTACCTGATTTGAAAGTAACCCTCCCCTGCCCAAATGTGTTCTCCATCCTGATGCCCCAGAGCCCGCAGAAGTCCAGTAGGGCCCTCCTCATAGATTGCAGCCTAGACGCCCGTCGAATTTCGAAGCCCGAGACAACCCTATGAGGTCTTGTTTTACGTGCACCACGTTTTGCTTGAATCATATACGGGTTGCCGTCATCCGCTCCCTCCTCCATCCCAGTATCAATCTCCGTAGAATCCCCAGCAATCCCAGACGCCTCCAGAAGCCCTGATCCAGTAACTCTGAAGCCGTTGACCTCCGAATCTGGCTCGGGTTCGACGTTAGCATCTGTCAAGAAGACCAGGTCCTGCGGCTGCTTCGGGAACTTAGACCTATGTGTACGAAGCACTTGGGATATATCAAACAAGATCTGCTCATACACATCATGCTCATACTGTTCTTCCGTAAGGGCATTGATACTCTCATGTGGCATATATGCAACAATAACCGTAACACTAGAATAACTACAAATGACAAAACCCTTGCCACGATATGTGGCTCTGAGCGAGTCTCTCCAAGACTTAGACATAATCACCGAAGCCTTCCGACAAGTACTCCGAAAAATTGTGTAACCTCGCATGCTGAGATCACGAACTGAAAGGAACTGACACTCGCACAACCCCGCGAGTCCCACATCTAAACGACGTAGTGAATTAATTATGTCATGGCCGTTCTCTGCACCTGCCCGACGCACACTCCATGACGCAATGGTGTCGTGGCACCTCTAGTTCGTACTGGAAATCCTCGCTCGCAACTCATCAATGTTGATCCCTGGCTCAAGCTGATTCATTGCACGAGTAATCTCCCAGCCATTCTGCAGAGAGAACTTGGCCACAATCTTCCCTGGAGGTGGTAAGTGGTCACTGGAGCCCCACATGAACGTAATCGGTGGTCCCGTCTCAGCCCTGAGATTCGAATGATGCTTCTTGAAACTCTTGAACTTGGCCTGAAAGATCCCAGCGGCATCCAGATGGGGCTTCTTCCAGGGGGGGGCCTCCACGTGGACCCTGAGGGCCCTGGGAGCGTGCTGGTGTTTGTTGTCGGCGATCGCGGCAACGAGTCGACGACGGAGATCCCACAGCTGGTCACTGGTAACCCCATTCTGGAAATAGAGCCGAGCACGCGAATACCCCCATGCCTCTCTACCTGTGTTGAACCTCTTGGATTGGTTCAGGTCCAGAAACTCCTTCACACCACTGAACCATTCTCCAGCCAGGACCTCATTCAGTAGTGAATTCAACGCCTGCTGTGATAACATCTCCTCCTGACGCTTCTCTGCATCCCTCCAGTCCGTCACCCATCCCTTGAGCTCGACGAACGATGGGGTGAAATTCTGCACGGACTGCCGAGTTTCCGCCGAGGACGCTGTCGTAGAGGTGCCTGCTCTGGGGGCCCCACCTGCAGGAGCCTGCTGGAGCTGGATTATCTGGAGCCTCTGATCCTCAACCTTCTTAGTAATAGCATCTATGTCCGTCATCGCCTGCTGTACATTTTTCTCCACCGAATCAACACGAGCATTGAGCTGGGTGCCGAGATCCGTGATGCTTCGATGTGTTGATTGGAAGCCCTCCGTCATCTTACCTCCCAGAGATGCAACAAGCGTCGTGATCTTGTCCATCCCCTTTGTCATGGCCTCCTCGAGGCCTTCAACCGTCTGAATTTTGACACGTTTTCCCTCTGGGACCTCCTCCTCCTTGGCTCCTGGAACGGGCATATCAGTGGCGTCCATGGCGAAAACCTCGGGGACCGCAGCAGCTGATGAGGCAGCCATCTTGCCGTCTGAGATATTACAAGGGATATTCCACTTCGCACAGAACGATCGATCTTCTCGAGTACGTTTGAGATGCGCACTTAACTGATGAAAGTTATATGGGGCAACAGGATGGTGAGGTAAAGTGGGAGAGAGATCAGGTGGTCCAGATGGTATGTCGACTAGAGAATCCTTATCGTCGTGACGAGCTCTACCAACCTGTCTGGCAAGATACTCCCACTCCCAATGTCCGAAGTTGGCTCCCCAGCGGTCCAAATCGATCGATTGACTCTGGCTCGTCCCGTCCAGCTCGACGCGGCAAAATGCCGCAACAATGCACACAAACAAATACAAACAAATGCAGGCGGCCTGCTTACCTCGGACTCGCCGAAGTCGCCGAAGTGGCCCGATCGCCACGCGCCCCCGCGCGGCGGGCCAGGGGCAGGCTGCGTGACTGCACGACGCAGCTCGAGTGAGCCCCCCGACGGGCCAAGGCCGAGGGGGAGCGGGAGGTAAACTCCGCTTCCTCAACCTTTCTTACCGCCGGGAGACTCGTAGAGCTTCCTTGAGCCAGGGGGGACTCGTAGAGCTTCCTTTCTCGTAGAGCTTCCTTTGTTACCGCCGGGGGACTCGTAGAGCTACCTGACAACATATAATGTCGAAAAAATTACACACACAAAACATGTTTCCGCCCAAGCAATTTCAGACCTCTCGGATGCAACAGCCGAACGCCCCCGATGCTTCTGGATTGTCTTCTGTACGAGCTCTGTAGCTCTCCTACAGCCCGAGTTACGTGCGTAAATCGACAGCACCTCTCAAGATGACTCGAACAATACGAATAGTTTGGCAAACCTAGCTCGAGTATCAGACCGAGTTCAGACCTCTGCATGCGACAGGCGGACGCGTCTGATGTCTCTGAATCGATTCCTGTGATTACCAGCCCTGCAGCCCCCCCTACAGCCCGAGTTAAGTGCAGGAAACCGACAGCACCTCTCAGGATGACTCGAACAATACGAATAGTTTCGCGGACCTAGTTCGGGCAGCAGACAGAGTTCGGAGCTCTGGATTCGAAACGGGACGCGCCTGATGTCTCCGAATCGATTCCAGTGATTACCAGCCATGCAGCCCCCCTACAGCCCGAGTTAAGTGCAGAGAACCGACAGCATCTCTCAAGATGACTCGAACAATACGAATAGTTTCGCGATTCTAGATCGGGCAGCAGACCGAGTTCAGAGCTCTGGATTCAACAGACAACGGCCACTGATGATTCTGAATCAGATTCTGTACGTATCAGCTCTGTAGCTGTCCTGTAGCTCGAGTTAAGTACAGAAAACCGAGAGCGTCTGTCAAGATGACTCGAATAATACGAATAGGTTTGCGGACCTAGCTCGCCTACCAGACCGGGTTCAGACCTCTGGATTCAACAGGCGGACGCGCCTGATCATTCTGAATCGATTAGCTGTGCTCACCAGCTCTGTAGCTGTCCTGAAGCTCGAGTTATCTTGAGAAAACCGTCACCGCGTGACAGGATGACCCGAAACGGGCGATCCCGCCTGCCTGCTTTTTGGCAGTAAAAGGTACCCGATCGAGCTGAGATCAAGACGGCGAGCGGGAATAAGATCGAATATCACGGGAAAAAATACTAGAGCTCTAACGAATGTTCAAATTTTGAGAACAAAATTTTCAACCGAGCAAAAGTCACCAAAAGGTCCGTCTAGACTTTTCTTGCCAACTAGCTCTCGAGCGCCCCGGAATTACTCTTAAGCTTCCAGCAATAACTTGCTAAGGGAAGCTCTACGAGTTACTAGCTCTCCAGCGCCCCCGAATTACTCTTAAGCTTCCAGCAACAATTTGCTAAGGGAAGCTCTACGAGTTACTGGGCGCCGGCGGTAAACCGTCAACCTTTGTTTTTTTTTGGGGGGGGAGGCTGACCAGGCACCGAGCGCCCCAGCGCCCGTTAAGTGCCTACCTAGTCTCTCTGCAGCTGGAGGTCTTGGGCCACCTGGGCTGCGGCCCGCAAGAGGCCCTCGAGACCCGAAAGCTCAGCGTCAGTGATACTGCTATGGGAGGGGAGTGCCTGTGCACAACGCCCTACTACTTCCCATATGATTGGACAAGGAGAGGAGGCTTGGGGGAAGAGGGAGACTACACGAGCTCTCTTATCTCTATGTTCAGGGTCAGGGTACGGATCATGGAAGCGAGGGATATATCCAATCTGCAGAAACCAACCAACGCCCACACCTTGGGCACACACTCCGCCATCGAAGGATCCGCGGAGGCCGATAACTCGAAAGTTGTCTTGAACATCAGGACGGAAGATATGGTGGTGGAACAGCTCTCTGAATATCTGGCCTTCCCGTGCTAGATGGGTAAGTTCATCAGCTACTGTATTACTCTCCCGATATATGTGTCGAATAAAGTCATTGCCCCATGAGGGGGGTCGTACTCCTTCCTCCTCCAATTCTTCCAAAAGAGAAATAATATTTGCGACCCGCCTAAAATAAGAAGCCCCATCTCCTCCTTCTCCTCCTTCAACCTTCCAGAGACCGTTGATCCAATTACAGATAAGAAGCGAATCGCCCGTCAGCTCCAGACCGATCCCATCATCACTCAGATCCCAAGTCGGCTCCTGTTCATTGTTCGAGGCCAATCTCTGGGCCAGCTTCTCAGACTCCTTCACCGACAACGGACGGGCCATCATCTCCTCCCCCCTCTCCTTTATGTAGTTTCCTCGTCCTCCAGTTCCTCCACGGACAACAAACAAGTCAAACAGAGAACCCAAAGTACAAGCTTCCAGGAACTGCCTGCAATACTGAACGAAGTCAGAGTAAGAGAAAGAGCACGCCCTCCACCACCGATCCTCCAGATTCACAAACGAGGGAAATATCGTCTGGAACATGAAACACCAAGGATGTTCACCCGTCGCCTGCCCCTTAGCACTGCCTAATCGTGTCAGTTTCGAGGCCTCCTTCCACTTCCACTGGGAACGCAAACATTCTGACTCAAGTGTCCTTTTCTCCTCCCACCTCGGGGTACAACACATCAGAAGCCGACGTGCGTCTCGATGCGCTCGAGGAAACACCGTCTGTTGTCCAGGTCCAGGAACTGCCACCCTCCGACGCTTCGGGGGGGGCCTGGGGGGGTCCCTAGGCCCCCCCCGCTCACAGGGAACTTCAATATCTCGAGAAGAAGAGGCCCTATCAGAGGGCATAGCAGAAGAGACCATCCCATGCATATCTGAGGAGACCACGCCCATCCCATTCGTATCTGAAGAGACCGCGCCCATCCCATTAGTAACTGAAGAGACCGCACCCATCCCATTGGTAACTGAAGAGACCATCCCATGCATATCAGAAGAGACCACACCCATCCCATTCGTATCTGAAGAGACCGCACCCATCCCATTAGTAACTGAAGAGACCGCACCCATCCCATTGGTAACTGAAGAGACCTCCACCATCCCATTGGTAACTGAAGAGACCGCGACCATCCCTGGGCTCAGCTCCGACTCAGGAATCTGATATCCGCTATCGGCATTGGCTCCGAAATATGATGCTATGTCCGCTCCAAGCTGCCACAAGGAATAAAGGACTCTCTGTACTGCGCTCTGGCACTTGGCTTCAAAGAACATCCGTCTAGCAATTCTGAGTCGAGCTGGCTTCCAAACTACCCAACTTTCGGAGGCTGGCTTTTGGGGTGACGTCATCTGGTAAAGGCAATTTCCCTCAAAGACATTCAGGCTATGCAAAGAGTCCCTGTCCCAACTAATACCTTGACTTCCATAAGTGAGAATGCTCTGAACCCGAGTGATATAACTCCTACACTTGGCCGAAAAAGGGACTGCCTTCGATCTAAAATAGGCTGCATGCGCATGGAAGGCTCGTCGTGCGGACCCGATCCGTCGCCGAAGGTCTTGGTGTGCCTCCCTATAGCTACAGTATATGCTGTTCCCCAAGACATTCATCTCGTCAACTACTTTGAACGGCACCATCTGATCCCGAACCCGAACCAGGATAGGATGTTTTGGCTTCTCCGAGAAACCGATAAACGCGACCTCGAGCGACCTTTGTTACCGCCGGGGGACTCGTAGAGCTTCCTGAGAATATATAATGTCGAGAAAAATGGTAGAGAACGAATAGTTTTTCAGCCCAAGCGATTTCAGACCTCTCGATCCAACAGCCGAACGCCCCCGATGCTTCTGGATTGTCTTCTGCACGAGCTCTGTAGCTCTCCTACAGCCCGAATTACGTGTGAAAAATGCGAAAAATATGGGAAACCTAGCTCGAGTATCAAACCGAGTTCAGACCTCTGCATGCGACAGGCGGACGCGTCTGATGTCTCTGCATCGATTCCTGTGATTACCAGCTCTGCAGCCCCCTTACAGTCCGAGTTAAATGCAGGAAACCGGATGACTCGAACAATGCGAACAGTTTCGCGGGCCTCCTTCGGGCAGCAGACAGAGTTCGGAGCTCTGGATTCGAAAGGCGGACGCGCCTGATGTCTCCGAATCGATTCCTGTGACTACCAGCACTGTAGCCCCCCTACAGCCCGAGTGAAGTACAGAAAACCGACAGCACCTCTCAAGATGACTCGAATAATACGAAGAGTTTCGCGATTCTGGATCGGGCAGCAGACCGAATTCAGAGCTCTGCGTTCAACACACGATCGCGACTGATGACTGAATCGGTGTCTGTAAGTATCGGCTCTGTAGTTGTCATATAGCTCGAGTTTATTACAGAAGACCGAGAGCGCCTGTCCAGATGACTCGAAAATTCAGACCTCTGCATGCAACAGACGAACGCGCCTGATTATGTTGAATCGATTAGCTGTGCTTACCAGCTCTGTAGCTGTCCTCTATCTGGAGTTGAGTCGAATATACCGAAAGCGCGTATCAAGATGACTCGAAACGGCCGATCCCGCCACAGTGCTTTTCGATAGTAATATTCACCCGATCGAGCTGACATCATCACGGGAAAAAATACTAAGGCTCTAACGAATGTTCAAATTTTAAGAACATAATTTTCAACTGAGCAAAAATCACCAAAAGTTCCGTCGAGATTTTTCGAGCCAACTAGCCCGACAGTGCGTCCGAACTGGCGCCGGCGGTGAACCGTTAACCTGGTCACCGCCGGGAACCTCGTAGAGCTCCTTGCACCCGCAAGAAAGCTTAGGATCGAATCGGAGAGCTTCTGGGAGCTCTTCTAGAAAAACGTCAAATTCAGATTTTCGGAATAAATATGAAGTCGGTTCCGGGAAGTCAACCAATACTAAAACTGGCTCTAGAGAGCTGTGCTGCTCAGGGAACAAAGTTGATATGCCAATGCTTGGCGTCAAAATCTGCTTTCTCAAAATAAATGGTCAAATATCTTTCAAATATTCGCAAAACCACCCATAAGTTGTCACATTGTCCTTTCTGGTCGGGTCGACCTACTAGCTGCACCCCGCGCCGGAATTCCTCTAGCTCATCGATGACGAAGAGCTCTACGAGGTACTAGCTCTCCAGCGCCCCGGAACTGGCGCCGGCGGTGAACCGTCAACCTGGTCACTGCCGGAAACCTCGTAGAGCTCCTTGCACGCGTAAGAGTGCTCAGAATCGAAGCAGGGAGCTTCTCAGAGTATTTATAGAAAAACGTCAAATTAGAATTCTTTGGTGTCAACTTTATGTTAGTTGCTCCTAATTTTCTAATGGTAGAACTGCCTCTAGAGAGCTGAGCTGCTCAGAAAAAAAAAATTATATTCCAATGCTCGGCGTGAAATTCTGCTTTCTGAAAATGAATTGTCAAATATCTTTGGAAACTTAGCAAAACCGACTCAAATGAGAACCGGCGGTAAACCGTCAACCAGGTTACCGCCGGGGCCCTCGTAGAGCTCTTCTCTCACACGGCGCTTCTCGGTAAGCATGAAGAAAGCGTCTAGAAGACCTGAAAAAGCTGGAAGAAACACGTTTTTGTGGTTTTATCAACGTCGATTCCTCCAAGTGTTTTAATACTAACTCGTAGAGCTTCCCTTAGCAAGTTATTGCTGGAAGCTTAAGAGTAATTCCGGGGCGCTGGAGAGCTAGTTGGCAAGAAAAATCTCGACGGAACTTTTGGTGACTTTTGGTCGGTTGAAAATTTTGTTCTCGAAATTCAACCATTCGTTAGAGCTCTAGTATTTTTTCCCGTGATCTTCGATCTTATTCCCGCTCGCCATCTTGATCTCAGCTCGATCGGTTACCTTTTACTCCCAAAAAGCACACGGGCGGGATCGGCCGTTTCGAGTCATCTTGTCACACGGTGACGGTTTTCTCAAGATAACTCGAGCTTCAGGACAGCTACAGAGCTGGTAAGCACAGCTAATCGATTCAGAATGATCAGGCGCGTTCGCCCGTTGAACCCAGAGGTCTGAACTCGGTCTGCTAGCCGAGCTAGGTCCGCAAACCTGTTCGTATTATTCGAGTCATCTTGACAGACGCTTTCGGTTTTCTGTACTCAACCCAAGGTACAGGACAGCTACAGAGCTGATACGTACAGAGTCTGATTCAGAATCATCAGTGGCCGTTGTCTGTTGAATGCAGAGCTCTGATCTCGGTCTGCCGCCCGATCTAGAATCGCAAAACTATTCGTATTGTTCGAGTCATCTTGAAAGATGCTGTCGGTTCTCTGCACAAAACTCGGGCAGCAGGGAGCTGCATGGCTGGTAATCACTGGAATTGATTCAGAGACATCAGGCGCGTCCGCCTTTCGAATCCAGAGCTCCGAACTCTGTCTGCTGCCCGAACTAGGTCCGCGAAACTACTCGTATTCTTCGAGTAATCCTGAGAGGTGCTGTCGGTTTCCTGCACTTAACTCGGGCTGTAGGGGGGGCTGCAGGGCTGGTAATCACAGGAATCGATTCAGAGACATCAGACGCGTCCGCCTGTCGCCCTCAGAGGTCTGAACTCGGTCTGATACTCGAGCTAGGTTTGCCAAACAATTCGTATTGTTCGAGTCACCTTGAGAGGGGCTGTCGCTTTACGTACGTAACTCGGGCTGTAGGAGAGCTACAGAGCTCGAAGACAATCCAGAAACATCGGGGGCGTTCGGCCGTTGCATCCGAGAGGTCTGAAATTGTTTGGGCTGAAAAATATTTTTTTCTGTGTATTTTTGTTCGACATTATATGTTGTCAGGAAGCTCTACGAGTCCCCCGGCGGTAACAAAGGTTGACGGTTTACCGCCGGCGCCCAGTAATATTGCAGCTAAAGACCTGAAAATTTTACTGGCAGACGCGGCATAAACCACTACAGGTGCGAAAAATCTGCTTTCTCAAAATAAATGGTCAAATATCTTTCAAATAATTCGAAAAACCACGCAAAAGTTATCACTTTGTTCTTACTGGCCGGATCGGCCAACTGGCGCCGGCGGTCAACCGTCAATCTGGTCACCCCCAGGAAGCTCGCACAGCTCCTTGCACAAGTGAGAGTGCTGAGCATCAAAAGAGAGAGCTTCTGGAAGCACTTCTCGAAAAACAGAAAACATGATTTTTTTCAGGTCGGAATAAACTTGGTTTCGCCAAGTGTTTTGAAAGTAAATTGCACCTAGAGAGCTCATATTAAGACGCAGAGGCCCTCATAGTCGTCTACAGGTGCGAAAAATCTGGTTAATTAAAATGAATGGTCAAATATCTTTCAAATATTCGCAAAACCACCCAAAAGTTGTCACATTGCCCGCCCCGGCCGGGTGGGCCAACTAGCTCCAAACCGCGCCGGAATTCCTCTAGCTCATCGATGCCGAAGAGCTCTACGAGGTATGTCCACATTGTCTCTTTTGATCAGGTCGGCCAACTAGCTTCACCTCGCGCCCTCTAGCTCATCGACTGGCGCCGGCGGTGAACCGTCAACCTGATCACCGCCGGGAACCTCGTAGAGCTCCTTGCACGCGTGAGAGTGCTCAGAGTCAAAAGCGAGAGCTTCTGGAGGCATTTCTGGAGAAAGTGAACAATCATGTTTTTCATGTCGGGGTAAAGTTGATTCCTTCAAGTGTTTCGCTAGTAAATGTGCGCCTAAAAAGCTCATATTAAGAGGCAGAGACCCTCATAGCCGTTTACAGGTTCGAAAAATCTGCTTTCTCAAAATGAATCAAATATCCTTCAATTTTTCGCAAAACCCACCAAAAGTTACTACTTTCTCCTTTCTGGCCGGGTCAGCCAACTGGCGCCGGCGGTGAACCGTCAACCTGCTCACCACCGGAAACCTCGTAGAGCTCTTCTTACGCGTGAGAGAGATCAGAGTCGGGAGAGAGAGCTTCAGGAGGCATTTCTCGAAAAATTGAAGATTGATTTTTTCCATATCAACATGAAGTTGGTTCCGCCCAAGTGTTTTGATAGTAGATGCGCGCCTACAGAGCTCATATTAACGCAGAGGCCCTCACAGTCGTCTACAGGTACGAAAAAACTGCTTTCTCAAAACTGGGCGCCGGCGGTAAACCACCTTTGTTACCGGCGGGAAACTCGTAGAGCTTCATCACAACATATAATGTCGAAATAGTTCCACAGAAAAAATATTTTTTCAGCCCAAGCAATTGAGACCTCGGATACAACAGCCGAACGCCCCCGATGCTTCTGGATTGTCTTGTGTACGAGCTCTGTAGCTCTCCAACAGCCCGAGTTATGTGCGTAAATCGACAGCCCGAGTTATGTGCGTAGTTCGGAGCTCTCGATTCGAAAGGCGGACGCGCCTGACGTCTCTGAATCGATTCTAGTGATTACCAGCCATGCAGCCCCCCAGAGAACCGGCAGCATCTCTCAAGATGACTCGGACAATAGAAACAGTTTCGCGATTCTAGATCGGGCAGCAGACCGAGTTCAGAGCTCTCGATTCAACAGAGAACGGCCACTGATGATTCTGAATCAGATTCTGTACGTAGCAACTCTTTAGCTGTTCTGTAGCTCGAGTTAAGTGTAGAAAACCGAGCGTCTGTCAAGATGACTCGAATAATACAAATAGATTTGCGGACCTAGCGGCTAGCAGACTGAGTTCAGACCTCTGGATTCAACAGGCGAACGCGCCTGATCATGCTAAATCGATTAGCTGTGCTTATCAGCTTGGTAGCTGTCATGAAGCTCGGATTATCACCGCGTGACAAGATGACTCGAAACGGCCGATCCTGCCCGTGTGCTTTTTGGCAGTAAAAGGTACCAGATCGAGCTGAGATCAAGATGGCGATCGGGAGTAAGATCGAATATCACGGAAAAAACTTGGCAGCGTCCAAAACCCGGAGAGCGAGGAGACCCTTCGGACAGGAGGGGGGAAATCTCCCCAGAGAGCCCCCTCGGGCGCCCCTCAAGCGCTTCGAAGGCATGGTAGCGTCCACTTGGAAGCGCCCAAAACCCGGATAGCAAAGAGGCACTCACACAAACGAGCCCACGCACATGAGCACGCACGCACGGGCTCACACATACAACACGAAGACACAAACGCACGCCAGCATGCTCAGCACACACGCAAACACACACGCACACACACACACACACATCCACGCGCAGACGTCGAAACACACGCGCGAACGCGCACACGCACACACAAACACACAGCATCTCACATACACACCCACGGACACGCACACGCACCCAAATCACACGAGCACACACACCACGCGCCCCCGGCCTCCCCGCCGGCGCTCCGGAGGGGGGAGGCACCGGCCCATGGAGGGGCGGGACCTCCCTGCACTCCAGCCACTCCGCCCTCGCGGAGCGCCAGAAGGAGGAAAGGAGGGGGAGGGGCAAAGCGCGGGGATGCCAGCGCCGCGCGCGCACACAGGCAGACCAGACACACAGACACACAGACGCACCGACACACATACACACAGGCACACTGACACACGGGCACACAGACACACAGACAAAGACACAAGACACTCAAACACACAGACACACAGCCACACAGAGACCCCTCCCTCCCCCGCGACCCCCATGCGGCCCTCTACGCACCCCGCCCCCCGCCACTCCCGCTGGCGCTCCGGAGGGGGGAGGCTTGGCTTGGCTTGGAGTCGACTGAAGCGGGCTCTCAGAGCCCAGTCGCAGTGTCCACGCGGCAGCGTCAGCTGTTACAATTCAGCCTGTACAGTATAAAGCGCGAAGCGCGTAGATATACACAAGCACAGGCATCAACATGAAAAGAGACGGCAAACACGCGCAAGACGAGCTGTGGCTGCAAGCAGCCGGTCCGCGGCACTCAGTTCAGCTTGAGTAACTGTGCAAGCATCGCTCCAACACCAGGCTTCTCTGTACACCTCCGTCCAAACACAGTCGTTAGTATTTGTCCGAAACCCGATATCGAGCCAGCAGCCACACCCAACCCCGAAGGCCGAGACGCCACCATCCCAGGCACCCCGAATGGCAACGACATTCATCGTGTTAGTAAATATAGAATCGTACGACTCTTTGATATAAGTTTGGCCCTCGCGGGCCTCATGTGTCAGTCTGTCAGCTCTCTCATTATTCTCCCTAAAGATATGCTTCACAATGTCACGTCCCTTCATAGGTGGTCTCCCCCCCTCTTGCACACATACATTGTATAACCGATCCTGCAAGTTGGCAACGCGTTTGCGATAGTCCACCTGTTCACATGCCCACACACCGTTGATCCACGACACAATCAGCAGACTATCACAGCAGATCTCCACAGGTAGTCCAGGGGTGGTAAAATCCCAGACCGTCTCACGCATGTACGATAGTGCAATACGTTTGCTGAGTCTCAAATTCTCCTCCTCCTCCATCCTCCTTCTCTTGGGTTCCCTTTCTTCCTCCATACCTCCACTAATACCGAACTCCTCCTCCTTCTCGTAGTTGGTACCACATCCTCTCCTGTGTTCTTGCTGAAAATATTTGTGTATATGCTCGGCCGCCGTCACGACAGCCCACGTGAAAAAATCACTTTGTAGCATGCAGTCCCACCAGTCATCACCAAAGAACTGCTGTAGTGGGTACTGCCATGTGCGCTGAGCCGTCACTTCCCTCCCCATTTTCCTCCTCCTCATATCCCCTTCCTCCCGACGAATACGTGTGGAAGCATGTGCATGGAAAAATGCGGCAGCTCGATCACGCATGTTATCCCATTGCTTAGGGAAGGCCATCATACCAAATCTCGCATCATACCAACAACGATCGTGGCAGTTATGCACAGGCACAGATTGGATAAAATTTGACAAATCCTTGGCAACATTCCAGCATGCTAACAATAAACGCTGTGGCAGTGGCATAAAACCTGCCTCCTGAAACAATGTTCTGCATCTCCTCCTCCGACGCGGCTCAAAGTCCTGAATGGACTCCTCTGGCAGTCTCCTCGTGGCCACGATCTGCAGCAAGCATTGGCCCTCAAAGCGGTGGATGTCCTCAAGACTGCTGTCATCCAACGTGAGATTCTCTCCTCCATACAGTATCTGAGATTGAATCCGCTCCGTATACCTCTGAAACTTAGCGTTGATAGGTACACATCTGGCCCCATAGTAAGCCTTCTGTGCATAGAATGCCCTCCTTGCAGCATCCAGTCGATAGGCCAGATCCTCATGAGAATGTGCCCGATAGTCGGTGGTAATGAATAAATACACCCAGCAGCACCGTAGACGTCACACGAGATAGACGAAAAGTCTGAAATTCATTGGTCGTCGATGAGATCTCAATATTATGTGCCTGTGAGATCGTACCATCCTGTTCAAAAATATCGTCCTGTCCAAATACAAGGTACTCGCCAAGCAGAGGGATGGGAGTGGCATCAGCTTGAATGGGTTTCCATTCCATGCCGTGTCGCACAAGAGAGAGTGTGAGCTGCGAAAGCATCTCGGTAAGTTGTGATTCGCTTTGAGCCAGTACTACCACGTTATCGGCCCATACCATGTGGTTGACCGTATGTTGAACCGTCGTACTCCATTTTTCCCCTACAATCTCGCATCTGTAACCGTACCCCAAGACATCCCATGTATGAAACGTCGCACTCCACATGTGGGCAGCAATAAGGTTGAAAGCCAGTGGCCCTTCTGGACCTCCAGTTCTAATATTCACATCCCAAGAGAATCCCTCAATACTCAGACCCTCACCTGTGACCTCACAACTCCCATAAAGTACAGCCTCCAGAAGGGGTATCTGAAACTGCAGAGGTACATGACTCCATTGAAGGGCCTCACGGAGTTTCCCCACAGTGGCATGGTCGAAGGCCCTACGGATATCACAGATAGCAACGCGCAGTTCTTGATCACGCCATTTGGACGCATGTTGGCCCATATTTTTGAGGGCCGCAGTGATTTCGAAAGTCTTGCGATTACGCTGGAATCCGTAGAGGCCCAAACGGCGCAGTACACCCGAAGACTCCACAGACTCCTCAATCATACACACAAGCGTGCTGACATACCAACGTGCGATAGCATTGAGCAAGCACAGGAACCTGCAGTCGGACATGTTACTAGTGAGGGTCTTCTTCGGCATAACACAAACAAGGATCTCACGCCAACTTTCAGGGTATGGGATCACACCCCTAAAGACCTGGTCAAAGATTGTGTGCATCTTATTCAGAGAGGCCCATGGTATTTTCTTCAATATCTCGCACGGCACACCGTCCCGTCCTGTCGCCCTGGACGATCGGAGCCGACTCCGAGCACGCAAGAGAGTGCTGAAAGGTAAATTCGAGGCCGGCATCATGTTGGCCTCCCGTCGCAGCTCCTGCAACAGGCGACTGTTGGCCGAACGTGCCTCAAGAGATGAGAACTGCTCCTGACAAGTACGATGTATGATCCTCTCCCAATGCTGTCTATCATCCGTCCCTCCCAGATTGTGTAGTGTGTTGCGTACACGTCTGCGCACGGGCGGGATCTGCCACTCCAGACGAGCACGGCGGTATTGTCTCCGCAGGGCGTTGAGCTGACGTGTCAGCTCACGCCTCTCAGGACTCTGTCCAGGTGGCAGTGCACGACGCCGTTCAAGCAACGGCTGGAGTCCTGACGGTCGTACGGGAGGTTTTCGAGCGGCATCCCTGGTCTGAAAAGCAACTCCCTGGGTAAAACTGTTCACGAGTCCAGAAGCCAAACCACGAAAGTCCCGAGGAGTACCACATCCAGGACCGTCGTCGTCGCAGGTCTTTGTCTCGTAAGGTATACCATTGGGGGTCCCTTTGAGGCCCATGTCATCATCACCACCGTCACCCTGGAAATCATGAATCCGTTCCATCATCTCATCACATTGTGTACGTGCGATGTTCTCGTCATACCATGTACTCGGCGTGTAACCTACCAACTGCACCCGTGGTCTATAACATGCATTCCAAAATCTGTCAGGACTCCCGTGGTCTCTAGCAGAAAGAAGAAGCATCGCATGGTCAGACAAGCGGCTGGTAGCCAGCTTACCCCCTCTGTGAAACTCGTATGATACCGTCATCTCCGCTATGTCCCAGCGAAGCGGTATACACATATAGTCGAGCACAGCGGACCTTGCTGGCACGCGCCCCCTCGCGTAGCCTGTCCACGTCACAGACCTATCTTGAAATGTGTTGGCAGCCTTCAAACCGAACTCCATGAGCATACCTATTATCCTCCTCCTCATGTCGTTTTTGATCCTCTCCCTCTCTCTGATCTTAGTACCCTCCTCCGAATAAACCATCCTCCCATCCACACCACCACCCGTGATAGCATATCTAATACCCTTGAATTCCCCACAAGTGTTCCCAGGGAGCTCCACATTGAAATCCCCTGAGATAACCACGCTTGGAGTCCTATATTCCCCACTGCATTCTCTAATAATCCGCGTAAGTTCCGCAACCGTTTCGTCGCATATAGTCTCAGCAGCTTTGACGCTCTCATCTGGAAGATAAACGCTCGCAAAGATAATTGGGTGGTTTTTCTTGCCCAAGACAGCCACGACCAGCCTAGATTGTGTAGTGATAATATCCCGAATCTGTCCCTTCCATTGTCCGTTCATCATAATGGCCACCTTCCCATCCTTTGATGGGAAAACACTAAAACCCAAGCGTGTGCACTCACTAGATATCAGATGTTGTCCCTCCTGAATAGCAGCAAGGCCAACATGGGCCAGACAGTGTATTACTTCCGCCGCTCTGCAATTCTTTGCACCAGCCCTTTGACAGTTCCACGTCGCAGCATTCATTTGAAAGAACTGTCGGGCTCTCTTTCACTGACGATTGTACTCCGTAAGAAATGTATCCTTTGTGACCTGCACACCGTATGTCGTCACAAGATTCCAGCATGCATCATGCCAGAGCTGCCAGCCTGTACCTTCACGAAATTCCCCCAGAGCGAAAGGGCGTTGACCATTCACAGTACAATAGATGGTGCTGACAGGGGGGCCGATCTCAGGACGAAGTGACACCGTAGGAATCTGTGCTCGCATAACTGCCATGAATCGGCTCGTAGCTTTGACATGTGGTCGCTTCCATGGTGCACAGTCCACCGAGAAACGCAATGAAGTCGGATCTATCTGTTGAGAAAGGCCCTGGATGAGATGTTCAGGCGATGGCATCTGGATACCTGGGGGGGGAGGTGTACGATTGCGCACAGGAGTCACAACTTGATCGAGGTATTTCTTCCATCTCCAAATGATGTCTGCCTCTACTCCCCCCTTCACCGCCATCTTCATGTTACCGAACATCACCCGGCCTGAGTTGAGTCGTTCAGTCCTGTCTGAGTCGAGCAACGCCCTGTCGTCCTCACTGAGTACGCTGGCAATATTTTTAATAATCACCATACCATCCTCACATGTCAACATTTGTTGGTTGCGCACAGCAGGGTTACGCCAATCCTTGACCCACCCCTTAACCTCCAGGAAAGTCGGGCGCCACATGTTACGTGCCGCCTGTTGTGCAGTCGTACCTCCCGCACCTCCGCCCGATCCTGGACCCGACGCGATCGAGGGAGCACCTCCCGCTTGAATAGACGCAACAAGGGACTCAAGTTTCGTCTGACGATCTCCGAGGTTGTCTATGGCCTTCTGCTGAACATCCATTCTGGTCGTATGTTGATCGAGGGTATGTCGAATGGCTGTCTGGTTGTCTTTGCTGGCAAACCCCATTTCAAGCAACAAACGAATACTGTCATTCTTCTCATTGGCAATCACATTTTGTCTCCTCACCTCCTCCGCCTGTCTATCATCCTCTGATACCCGTGCACGAACAGAGCGATCGTCAGGGAAAGGCACAGTTGCAGATATGTTATCCTGAGAGGACTCCACTTCTTGCAACATCTTTTTGTCAGCGCTGTACCTACTGAGCCACTGTGTGTCTGTGACTTCCTGAACACCGTACCTGTTGAGCCACTGTGTGTCGGTAACCTCTGATTGTCTGGACCGTCGCTTATTGAGCTGCCGAAAGTCGTAGCCCGCCGTTGTCACAAGAAGAGATAGCAACAATGTGTCCGTCAGACCAAAGAATGTGCAATGTGCGAACAATGTGTCCGTCAGACCAGACAATGTGCAGTGTCAGAACAATGTGTCCGTCAGAACAATGTGTCCGTCAGATGAGACAAGAAGCAATAGCAACAATGTGTCCGTCAGAAAGTGCGTCCGTCAGACCCGATAAGATACGAAAAACAACTCCCTGCAATGTCGATGTACACAGTGAAGCACAAGAACAAGCAAGACAAAGCACCTAGCTGACCTGTGTCGTCGCCGAACTCGTCGGTGCTCTGACGGCGGGCTATGGCCCCGCGCTGGCGGGCCGCCCGCTGCCCTGGACGTCTGTGGGATCCAGCCGTCCTTGAGCCTTTTGAGCCCCATTTTGGGGCTTGAGCCCCATTTCGGGGCCAGCCCTCCCTCCACTCCAGCCACTCCGCCCTCGCGGAGCGCCAGGGGAAGGGAAGGAGGGGAGGGGGGAAGGGCGGGGCTCACACAGACGAGGACACGCACACACGGACACACAGACACACAGACACACAGACAGAGAGACACACGGACACACACGCACAGAGACAGACGAAAACACAGACACACAAACGCACAGACACACAGACATACAGACTCACAGACACGGACACACAGACAAACAGAGACACATACACACAGACACACAGACACACAGACCACAGACACACAGACACACAGCCACACAGAAACTCAAATACACAGACACACAGACACACAGACACACAGACACACAGACACACAGACTCACAGACGCACAGACACACAGGCGCACACTCAGAGAGCCGCCGTCGAGGCGCAGCACTCAGAGAGCCTCCTCCGACAGCGCCACAATCGTTGGCTCGCTCACCACGTCACCTCTTTCCGGGCGCAGGCGGCGCAACGTCTGTCGCAGCTTCTCGTCAGTCCACCTGCCGATGCTGACGGGCACGTCCTCTTGGCGCAATCGGAAGGCTCCAGCGACCTGGCCGAGCAACTCCTGCCGCTTGTTGTGCTCGGCGATGCCCAAGCGCGTCCGCCGTTCTTCAGGATCCTCCTGCCGCGCGCGCTCCTCCGCGGCAGCGGCGGCGATTTCCCTCGCGGTCGCGCGCCCGCCACGCCCCCCGCGCTCGCCGCCCGAGGATGGCTCCGAAGCCGCATTGGTTGCGCTAGCCCCTCCAGCACCCTCGCCGCCCCCTGTCGGCGCCCTCGCGGCGACGCCATCGCTGCCGGGCACTGCGCCAGCCTCAGCCGCGGGCGCCGCACGCGGGGCCTTCCCTGCGTTCTTCTCCTTGAACACCTTCAACTTTCCCTCCGGGATGGGCCCGTCCACACGCCCATGCCAACCATCTATGTGCTGCTGCTTGAAATGCAGCCCGCACAGATCCCCGCATCCCTGCTTTTGCGCGCTCCGGCATTGCCCACCAGCTCCGTTCCCCCACGTCCGAGCCATGCACTTCGCGGGGTCAATGTTTTCTGGCGTAAAGCGCCGCCATTCGTCCCCCGCGAGCGACGCCCCCGCGCCTGGCTGGACTACAGCAGGCACAGGGTCCGCGGACGGAACGCCAGCGGCCCTGCCAGCGTCGTCGTCCTCGTCGCCCGCGCGGCCCGGAGCTGGCGGGGACAGCCCGCGCTTCTTGCCCCTGCGCGACGGCGGCTGCGGCTGCCCCGAAGCGCTGGGGTCCCCGTCGCCAGCGCCAGGATCCCCGCCACCCGCCCGACGCCGCTTGCCCGGTGGCTCACCGCCCGACGCCTGCTGCCCGGCGGGCGCACTCGGCGGCGCAGACGGCGCGGCAGCGGCGCTGGAAGCAGCGCCGCCGCCGCCGCTGCCGCTCCACGCAGACCCCGCCGCGCGCCCGCCTGCATGCCCGAGAGGCGCAGTCGGCGGAGCCGGCGGCGCACCAGACGGTCCCGCACCAGCGCTGCCGCTGGCGCCCCCCGCAGACCCCACCGCCGCGCGCCCGCCGCCTCCGCCCCGCGGACCCGCCCTGCGCACACACGCAAACACATAGGCGCCAATGTGCACCTGGCGGTTTCCGGCGATCTGCGCCCAAGTCTGGAGCTAAACAGCACTGTCGTCGAATTTGGCGTATTCGTTCACGCCCACGGATGCATGCGCATAATAGTGTCCGCCTGTCGCGCTTTCGCCCTGGCGCACCACGACCCCCGAAAAATCGCACTCGCACTGGGAATCCAGAGGCCGCAGAATCTGAGGAAAGCGCACAGGGCGTCTGTCGTACCACTGGCCTATCACCCGCTCCACGATCACGAAGAGCACCGGCGGCGACCGCTCCCAGCGATTGCCTGTATATACCCTGATGCCTTGACAGACCCCGGCCGCCGCCCTCTGAGCATCATCGAGGTGAGCGTGCGCCGGACATCCTGGCCCTGGCTCACCGACATGCCTTAATCCCAGCCGGATCAAGTCCTCCAGATCGCACGGCCCCCAAGGGTCGGGGCCGAGCAATTCGGAAGGCACCACCTTCAGAAACGTCCTAATTTCCCCCTTGTCCGACCTTGCTGCGCACGCGGCGCATCGCCTCCGCTGCCGAAACGCAATGCCGCAGACGTGCTGCTGGAGCACACTGCGCTGCCCGTGAGCCCCCCTTGCGGTACAAACGGGGTGTTCGGTCTCGGTAACGGCATGGAGGGCGGCCAAGAAGAACTCTGACGCGTCGCATTGCTTCGGTCTCCCTTGCTGATCGAATTCTGTGAATTCTCGCTCACCAAAAAGCCCCGCGCGCGCGGCGGCAGCCAGCGGCGCGTCGGTGTCGACCCCCCCGCCCTGGACAGAGAGAGCCGTGGCCTGAGCTCCGAGCGCGCACGCCGCGCAAGATGCCGCACCCAGAGGGCACCGCTGGTCGTGAACGTAGAGAAGCCGACGGAAGGGAGCCAGGCGTAGCAGCACCTGCGCGACTGCGCTCACGAAGCAAGTATTGCCGAGGTTTGCGATGCCCACGCCAGAGCCGCGGCCGCAGTGCCACTGCAGCTCCCTGGTCACCTCCTCCTGGGACACGCCGTAAGCTGCCATGCACAGATCCCGGTCCAGCGGGCGCAGCTCTGGCGGCTCTGCACCATCGCCAACAGTCGCCGCCGTGCGAAACATGTCCCCCCAAAGATCCCTCGGCACTACGGTGCCCCTACCGGCACCGCGGCCGCCACCCGCGCGCCGTCGCCCCCGCGAAACAGCGCTCCCCGTCGACAATGCCGCCGCCGCATCTCCGGTCCCCGTCGCGTCACCGCCGCGGCCGCGGCCCCTGCCCCGCCCCGCAAGCCCTGCGTCCGGCGCAATGTATGCCGGTGGCACCGTCAGAGCCTGACCCGGGCGCAGCGCGTGCGAGGGCAGAGGCGTATGCACAGACGCCGCAGGGGCCGCCTCCCCGTCCGAAGGAACTGATCCGGCTGCTTCGTCGTCGTCGTCGTCCGCCTCACCGACGCCCGCTGAGGTCCCCGCGGCCCGAGACGGGCCCAGCGGCGACGCCCGTGGCACCACCGGCGGCGCGGGCGCCGAGCTCGACTCCGGGGCCCTCCGCGCGGCGGGCCCATCCCCCACGTCCCAGCCGTACTCCTGCGCCTTCTGCTTGGCGATTTCGAAACTCTCGAGCATCTTTTTTTCAAAGCGTTGGACACCGTCGCGGACGTACTGGGGCGGGCCCCGCTCCAGAATGTCCCAGGGCGGCAGGTTGTAGACGAGCACGCGGTGGGCCACGCGAACGCGACTGAGCATGACGTACAGGTGCAGCCACCAGTCATCGGCGCCCATGTTCATGGGCTTCTGGAGCACCATGGTGGCCGCATCCATGCCCATGCCCTGCGCAGTCTGCACGGTACGAACTTTCTCTGGCAGCAACGGGATCTGGTACCTCGTAACCTTCACCTTCCGAAGCTTTCGCTCGCCCTCGTCTTCGTAGTGATGGTTCCACTCCCAGGACGCCCTGTGCGGCGCGATCTGCACAACCCCTTTTCCGAACCCAAAGTCCTTCTCGAGGCCATCAAACCTGACGAGGACACCGCGCGGCAAACATTTGCATCGATAATAACCGATCCGGTGGGCGTCGTGAAGCTTCTTTTCGCGCCAATCCGCGTCTGGCGTCTCGAACTCTCGCGGGTGGAACCTCACGTCCACGACTTCCCCCACGGCGTCCTGGACGATCTGGTGCTTCGCCGACAACTTCACGTTCAACCGCACACGCATGCCGATGTACAGCGGGCACATGCCGATGAGGTGACCAGTGTTGTTCACGTTCGGCACCTGAAGCATGGCCTTGTGATGCTCCGCACCGAATGGCCTTGGAGGCAGGTCCACGGCCTGCACGTACAGCAGCATCTGCCCTCTATCCCTGGCCTCTCGCACGGCCCGATACTGCATCTGCCTGTGCACGGCCTCCCAGGCGATGCCCATCTCGAACCCGTCCTTGACATGGGGGTCCTGCAACCGCTTGTCGTTCTTACCAGGTCGGACCACCCACTTTTGCACCATCCTTTTCTGCTCGGCCGTAAACTTTTTGCCCTGCCTCATGGTCTTCAAGAAGCCGGGCATGAAAGGGCAGGGCGCGTGCGGAGTAACGAGACGGTCCTTGAAGCGGTGCGTCTCGTACAGAAACATCGCGTGGGCGAGCCCGTCCAGGAACATGAACTGCCCATTGCGGACGTGAACCGGCGCCTCGGGCGACTCGGGTTGCAGCAAAGAAGACCTTCTGCCCTTGCCGCTCACCGGCCCCAACTGATAAAAATCCCCCAGGAACATGACAATCGGAACCTTCCCGAACGCGTGGCCCCGCGCCATGTACAGGTTCACATCGCAATTATACTGAGCCTTACGGGCTTTGCACATGCGAAATGATGCAGCGCCGAGAAGCTGGGGCGGCACCATGGACACCTCCTCCACGATGACGGCCTTGAGGTCGTTCATGCGGTCCACGATGTCATCGACCTTCTGTCTAGACAGCGTTCTGATGTCCATGGCCTGTTGGCCGCTCAGCCCGAAGCCGCCGTGGATCGTCTCCCCCCCGATGACGCGCGCAGCGCTGTTCGACGAGGCCACGGCGATCTCCGATCCCGCGCCGAACACCTCGTTGAGCAGACGTCGCAGCAGTTTTACCACCTCCGTCTTCCCCGTCCCGCCCTCCCCGTGCAACAGGAGAGCCATCTGCTCCACCGGCTTAGGGCTTTTTCCGCTGTCCAGATCTTGATGGTATGCCACGATGGCCTCCACCTGGCCCACGAGCAGGGCGACCACCGCCTTCTGCTCCTGATTGAACGTCACGGGGTTCTCCGCCCTGTTCGCCCACTCGTCAAACAGCCTCTCCGCGATGTCGCGCGCCCGCGGCGGCCGCTTCTCGTCGCCGGCAACCGCGGGCGCCGGCGGCCAACCAGGCACGAGCACGGCAGGCGCCGAACCCGCGAGGCCGCTCCGCCCGTCGCCATCCCCAGGCAAGCCCTCTGCTCCCTTTTTCCTGTATCGGAACGCCTCCTTCTGCTGTGCTTTGCCCTCCTCGAACTGGGAGTCGTCCAACTCGAGACCGCGGGAGCCGGTCTGCATTCCAGTACTCGCGACAGCAGGCTGCGGCTCATGGTCTTTCGCATAGCCGTCAAGGAAGATATTCTTATAGACCAAGCTTTGTGACGACCCACGAATGAGCTCCAACTGGGCCACCGCGGGCACCTCGCTATCCTTCAAGGCGTGCGCGGGCATCTGTCGGTGCGCCGCCCACGCTTCGTCCGCCTCGCCCTCGTCCACCTCCTGAACAAAACCGTCCAGCGCTCCGCCGCCGGCGCCCGCCCCCTCCTCGTCTGCCTCCCCGGCAGGCCGATTCCCCACTGCCTCCAGCTCAGCAGACTGCTCGAAGTCCTTGGCCTCCGGACGGACTTTGGTTCGCGGCCGCCCCTTCGCCTCCGCCTCCACGTCGAGGTTCGTCGCGACCTGGACGGTCCAGCGTGCCATGAACTCGGCGGCGCTGGGGCGCTGTGCAAAATGGCCCGGGCCATCCTCTGAGCCCCGGTTCAAATCGATGTCCTCGATCGTGAACCACTTTCCAGCTCGCCGCTCGCACTCCTCGCACTGCCTGGACAACGCCAACTGATTGGCCCACCACTCCTCCCAGGCAGGCTTATGCTTCCCAGACGCGTCGACACCGGCCCTGTAGGGCGCCCAGGCCGCAGCCCCCTTCTCAGCAGGCTGCAACGGACGAAAGATCACAGACTTGAACAGCGCGTTCACCTCTGCCTCTTTCTCCTTCGAAGGCATCGTGAAGCCGAAGAACTTGGGCACCCTGAACGGCGCGCCGACGCGGAGCCTCTGCACTCGGAAGGCGGCAGTTGGGTGCGTGTCCGCGAACGCGTACGTCTCGAAGTCCTGCGGGTCGAAGTGGAGCGGGTTGGCCTGCGCCGTGTACACGTACATGGCGTAATGGTACATGCCCATGGACTTCAGGGGCTCCCTGTCGCCGCGATGCAGCCAGTCCATCTTCATGTCGTGGTCCAGCCGCGCCTTGTATGCCACCGCCTGCTGCTGCTCCTGCTCGGGCTTCCCCTCCCCAGCAGCACCGGCGGCCGCGCCCTCCCCGACAACGCCGTCGACGACCTCGGCGTGCAGCGCTGCGCGCCCGTCGCCCAGCGCATCCATGATACCGCCCCCCCCCTCGCCGTCCTCTTCTCCCGCGGCCGGCTGGTCCACCTCGATGTGGTCTGCGCGCGGGTCGGTCCAGAAGTCGTCCATTTTCTGATGAACGGCGGAGCTTGCCTGGAACGCCAGCGCCACGATCCCCTTGCAATACAGAGTCCAGGTGTCATGAGAGCAATAGCACTCGTGGCCATACTGCATCTGAAACATCATCTCGGGCAGCTTCTTCAGGAGCGAGCGGTGCGAGCTGGTCGTGAGCTCGATGACAGTTCGCCTGGCTGAGTCGAGCACTCCGCCCCAGCCGCTGCGACGAGCGGCAGCAGCGGCCCGGGCCCCATCGACGTCCTCCTCGCCCTCCGCCTCCGCCGCCTCATTCGCCTCCCGTTCGGCCTTCTGCTGGAGTCGAAGCCACTCCAACCCGGTGCTCTGCGCGCGCAGCACTCCGAGGTCCCCCGCGATCGGCCCCGCCTTGGTCGTGTAGTCCGTCTGGTAGTGGGCCATATTGATGGCATCCATGAAAACGGCCTCCAGCGAGTGCAGCACGTGCTCTTGCAGGCTGCCGGGCGGACCGCTGCCGCTCGCGCCAGCAGCTGCGGCGGCGGCTGGCGACGAGGGCGCGCTCGATGCAGGCCTGCCAGACGCCGCCGCGTTCGACGCGGCGCGGCCTGGCGCCCGCGACTTCGGCTCTCTCTGGACGGCTGCCTCCGACAACTCGCGCTCCGCGCGCCGGTCGCTGTAGTAGCCCAGGCCCTGCTCCCCCTTCTTGAACACGAACCCGGGCCGGCTGCCTTCGTAACACGCAGCCGCGCAGAACCTCGCGGTGTCCTCGCCATGTGGCTCTGCTAGCCCGACTGCCTGCTCGACGCCGCGCTGTTCCGGCGTCGGCGGAGGCGGCGGACGCAGGTCATACGCATCGGCCAGATCGCACTCGCACGGATCTTCATCGCCCCCACCCATGTCCCAGATCTCCGCGTCGGGATCGTCCATCGTGGTCGGCGCCCCGCCGAGCAAGCCTCCTCCCCTGGGCAGGCCGAGGCGGCGGGCCACGGGCAGGCGCCCCCCCCCCGCCGCAGCCGCGCGCGCCGCCCTCTGGCCCGCCCCGCCCCCGCCCTGCGCTGCGGCCGACACCCCCGAACCCGTGGAACCTCCGCTCTGCCCGGTGCCCTCGTCGCCACCGGCGCCGCCAGTCTCGACGCCAGCCAGCGCTTCCGACGCGTCGGCGACCAGCTCGGCGAACGCAACCAGCTCCGGAGGCGGCGGCACGACCGGGTCGCCGTCGCGCGAACCCCCGACGCTGGCGTCGCCAGGCAGGTCGAGCACCACGCGGTCCAGACACTGGACGTCCAGGTTGCTCCGCAGACACACCTGGCCCACAGGGTTCGTGCTCCCATGGTACGGGTGGTACCGCACCACGTCGACGCGACCAGCTCTGCCGTACCGGTTGCAGCGGTGCGGCCACGGGCCGTACGTGCACTGTTCGTCGAGGACCAGGCGTTCGCCCGGCGGGTTCCGCTGGTCCTCCTGCGGTGGGCCGTACTCGATCCGCGCCCCATCGGGCAAGACCAAGTCCTTTCCTTTGCGCAAGCGCCGCCAGACGAAGGAGGCGGCCGGAAGCTTCCTGGACGGGTGGCTGTAGACCGCAGTCTCGTACTCGTGGTAGAAGCCGAGCCGGCACACCTTGCAGTGCTGAGGCACGTCGTCATTCGTCTTGTGCTTCCAGCAAGTGGGACCGCACCTGTGAAGGTGGCTCCGGATGATACACTTGCGTGCGTCCCGCGCGAAGCAGCGCGCCCAGGTGTGCGCCTCCTCCCTCGAGCCCTCCGCAAAGTGCATCGCCGCGGTGCCGTCCGCGCGCACGCGGTACGCAGGCTTGCGGCGGTACTGCGGCTGCAGCGTCGCGTGCGCACCCGTGAGAGGCTCGCCAAATACCGCTGGGTACTGTGCCCGCTGCTCATGGGGATCGGGCTCTGGATCTGCCAGCGGCGCAAACGGGCGCTGCCGGAGCGGACCCTCTATTGCGGGCTGTTGCTGCTGCAGCGTCGCCCGCTCCTCCACGAGATCGACGTTCATCATGGCCGCAACCTGATTCCGCAGCTCTTCTGTGGACAATTTGTTGTCAGCACGGACGGAGCGACGGCACTCTTCGTACTCCGTCTTGCAAAACTTCCCGAGCTGACTACGCGAGGCGCCAGCGATGGTATTGTGCTTCAATTGGAGGTCGCTCTCCTCTCGCTTCCCGTCCGCGAACGCAAGTCGTCGATCCCGCGGGCCGAGCGGAAGCGGCGGCAGCCGGTCCGGCCCGTCCAAGCCCAGCTGCCGGCCCACCTCCTCCGCCGCGTCGAACTGCACGCTGCCGACCGTGGCGAGCACGGCCTCCCTCCACTTCCTCAAACGCTCCTCGAGGCCTTCGACGTCCCCCGCGCGCAGCCTCGCGAGGAACGCGCCAGTCATCGGGTGCAGGCGCCACAGGTGGATGTGCGGATGGATGCCGCCGCGCCCCTGCGACTCCACGGGTCCGAAGAACGCGCGGACGAGCCCGAACGCTCCACACGCCCCCGTGGCGGCCACGCCGTCGGAGACGCCCGTGGCCCCGCGCTGCGGCGTGACGCCGACGACATGCTCCAGGAACAGTTCCAGCATGAGGTTCGTGACCATGGCCTGCGACACCGGGTCAGCGGCCACCCGCCGCAGCATGTCCCGCGTCGAAGGCATCACGGGAGCAGTCTCCTCCAGCAGCCGCCATTGCTGCACGGAGGCGCCCTCGTACATCAGGGACACCATCAGGTTCCGAGTGTCCGCGATGTTCGGCGTCGTGAACACCAGGGGCGGACCGAAGAGCCGGGTGTAGCTGGTACTGATGTGCCGCAGCGTGGTCCGGTGCGCGTCGGAGCCGACAACATCACGGTTGCTGAGCAGCATGCTGCGCAGCGCGCTCTTGACGTTCCGGGGCACGCCCTCGTGGCCCAGGGCCTCCTTGATGCCCGCCCCCCTGCCGAGCACGGCCACGACCTGCGCCAGCTCCTCTGGCGTCAGTGCGGCGAGGTCCGCGATGTACTCCCCCAGGCGCTGCTTGCGCACGAATAACCTGGCCGACTGAATGATAGCCTTCCTGCGCCAGAGGCAATACTGGGCCGTGAGCAGGTCAGCGTGGCGACGCCAGCGCGGCACGGGCGAGTCAGACGCGGCGGGCGCCCACGCGGCGTCGGGCGCGGGCGCCCGCGCAGCGTCGGGTGCCGAGACGTCGTCGGCGACCTCGTACTCGAGCTCCTCGCGAGCCATGAGGCACCTGCACCACTCGTCGTACGTCAACTTCGCCTCCCTCTCGAGTCCGAAGACGCCGTCGCCGCACGGAAACGCGACGGGGTCGAAAGCACTCCAGAAACCGGGGGAGAACATGCTGACAGGCTCGGTTCCAGTGGGCACGACGACCCGGACCGCACGCCTCGCCCCCCCGCCCTCAGCGCCCCCGTCCGGCGCGCCGCCGCCGCCGCCGCCACCGGCCGCGCTCTTCCCGGCAACTCCCGGAGGAGGCCGCGTGGCCTGAATCTTCTGCTCCGTCTGCTCCAGCTTCTTCGTGAGTGCCTCCTTCTTGCAGTTGGTGAGCAACTTCGCAGCCTTGTGGGCCTCTTTCGCAGCCTCCGCCAAGCGCCGGTCGGAATCTCGGTCCTGGAAATTCTCCATGCCGTCGCACTGCCGCGTTAGTGCCTCCGCACGCTGCTTCTCGCGCACAATCACCTCCGCCCTCTGGAGGCTGAGGTGCACGTTCTGCCACTGCTTGTCCAGATCGGCCAGCATGTCGGAGTCCGCGACTGCGGCGCAGTACTCGCCCTCTTCGACACCCTCGCCGCCCCCTCCCTCACCAGCCTTGCCCTCGTCGCCCTCTGAGTCCTCCCCGCCAGCGCCCGCAGCGTCCTCACCGGCGGGGTCCCCGCCCCAGCCCCCTGCCTCGCCCCCGCCGTCAGCCGCCGCGTTCGCTTCGCCCTCCGCGCTCGCAGCGCCTGCACTCGTCCGCTTCGGCGGGGCCGAGCCCGCGCCGGGCTGCACGGCATCGGCCGGGCCCTCCTGGCGAGCGTCGCCGCCCTTACCCCCCACGGCCACGCACGCCGCGAGACAGCGAGGCAGGCCCAGGAGCGAGGAGCCGTCGCCATCGCCGTCGCCCCCGGGGTCCGCAAAGTTTCGCGCGGCCTCTTCGTCCCACCGCACCGCGGCGCACTGCTCGTTCGTGTCGCGGAGGTACTCGTAAGCGCGCCTGAAATCGGCGAGGGGCACGCCGAGCTCCTCCAATAGCGCCTTCTGCAGGGTGGCGGGGTCGGACCCCGCGAAGACAATCTGCACGAACTCGACGAGGTCGCTCTCCCGCGGCGGCAGCGACAGCACCTGCCGACCGCCGTCCGCCTGCGGGAACGCCACGAAGTTCCCCACGTACGCCTTGATCTTCTGGTCGATTGGAGCCCACTCGCCAGAATCGGCCTTGCAGTTGAACCGCCGCACGATGCCCCGCGCGATGGGCAGCAGAAGCTTCGCGCCCAGCGTGAGATTCCGCAGCGGCAGTGGCAGCCGCCCGATCCAGAGGTCGTTGGCCAGCGCGCAGGTCGGCATCGTGGGCAACCTCTTGGTGAGCGCGCCGTGACACCCTGCACAGATGGGCACCTTCTGCTTCGCGTCGGGCACGAGCACTCCGTCTGACTGGCGCCTGTCAATCGTGAAGCACTTCTTGTGCAAGAGCCACAGCTTCCCGTCTGGGCCAGGGTCGCGCACTGCGGACGCCTCCAGCTCCTCGAGGGGGATGCCGCCCGGGCGCTCGACGCCGTCGGGGCCCTCGCGCACGAAGCGCCACCAGGCGTGGTACCGCGCCGGGTCCAGCAGCGCGTGGGCGCGCTGCCGCTGCGTCAGGCGCATGGCCTGAGCCTGCGCGCCTGCGGCCTCGGATGCCTCTCCCCTCGCCGCCTCGAGCTCGGCGCGCGCGGGCCGCTTCGGCACCTCGTCGCAGAGCAGCGAACGCTCCCCAGCGCCGTCCGGCTGCTGCCAGAAGTGCACGCGCTGCAGCTCGTCCGCCCAATGGAGACGAGCGCAGACGCAGCAGGCGACCCTCGAGCGCACGGCGCGGCGACTCTGCCCAGGCTCGGGCCCCTCGGCGTCCGACGCCGCCGGAGCAGCGCCCAGCGCGTCCAAGTCCACGGGCGGCATGTCCACGCCCGCGGGCGGCACGGCCCCGTCCGCGCCTGGCGGCTTCCACCAGGCGCGCGGCGCGTCCGGCGCGGCAGCGGCGGCGGCGGCGCCCCCCGAGACGTCGGCGGGCGCTGCGCAGGCCGGCCAGTCGTGAGACCCCGTGACGAGGTGCTCAGAGAAGGCCTCCACGCACTGCCGCCACTCCTGGGGCCTCACGGGCCGCACGTCTCCGTCCTTCTCCGGCCACTGCTCGGCCAGGTAGAACAGGCGCTTCCTGTACTCCGGCCACCCGTGGTGCTTTTTTTGCACGTGCGTCATGAAGCCGGCATGCGTGGCGAAGTTCTGGTCGCAAAGGCGGCACGGGAACGGCGGGAGAGCCTCCGGGGCCTCGTTGAACGCCCGCAGAGGGTGGCGCTCGTCACGCGGCAGAGGCACTACTTCGGCTGGAGCCTGGGCACGCGCGCCTTGCGAGCGGCAGCGATGGCCGGGGTAGGCACGGGCGGGGCGCCGCCGGCCTGCGTCTCGCGCAACCGCGCCTCCTTCACGGCCAAGCCGTACCGTTCCGGACACTCGCGCGTCAGGGAGCTGTGGCGCTTGTCTGGGTCCCACAGCCCGAAGGGTCGCTGCTCGGGACTGCCGCGGCTCCCACAGAACACTCCCTGACCCTTGCACGGGTTCCTGCTGCACTGCCAGAGAACGCATCCGCCCTTGTACGGGCGCCAGACGCGCGCGACGCACCTGCCCGCGGCGAGCGGCGCAAGGTCCAGGAGCCAGGCCGGCAAGGTGCCCTCCTCGCTCACCTGAGGGTCATCCAGAGCCCCTGCCCTCACTGTCTTCCCTGCGAGGCGCTCCTCCTCTTCCTTCCGCAGCCGCTCCTGCTGCAACCGCTCCTGGTCCCTTCTCGCCGTCCCGCGAGTCCGCGGCCCTGGACCCTCGGGAGCTGGCCTCTTGGGTCCGCCGCCGAGCAGCCGACCCGCACCCCCGCCCGCGCCCCCCTCGCCGTCGCCGCCCGCGCCACCGTCGCCCGGCCCCTGCGCACCAGAGCCGGACCCCGACGCTGGTCCACCGCCCGCACCGCTGCCCGAAGAGGACCCGCCGCCGCCGCCGCCGCCGCCGCCCCCGGAAGAGTCGTCGCCGCCGGCCCCTCCTCCCACCACCTCATCCCCGCACCCCGCCAGCCGCAGCCATTCGCGGCATGTCCGGTCCAACCAGATGCGCACGAATTCCTGCGAATACTTCTTCGCCACCCTTGCAACACCCCGCGCGAGTTTCGCTTCCTTGAAATCGGGCTGCCCGCGCCGATCGGCGAACGCGTCCGGCCAGACACCGCCGTGACGGGCACGGAACTGGTTGAGGGCAATCAGAACGCCCTTGTCCGTCTCTGCAGCCGCGGCGCCCTTCTCCACCGCGGCGAGCAACGCGGGATCCCTCTCGAGCGCGGCGAGCAGGCGCTGCTGGTCCAGGTCCCAGTGCCCCGCGGCGAGGTTCCACGTGAAGCCCACGCCCGCCCGCTCCTGGCGCACGAAAGTCGCACCTGCCGCGCCGCCTGAGGCTTCAGCTTGAGGAGCTGCTGCCACACGGGCCACTCGGGGATCGCCTGCGGCTTCAGGTCCGCCAAATACACGGGCGGGACAGCACAGGAGATCTCCCGCGCGCACTCGGCGGCCTCCACCCTGTACATGATGTCGCGGTCGCCCTCGAGCTGCTGCAAGCGCGCGGCCAGGGCGCCACCCATGCGAGCGACGCCGCCGCGCGCGCGGCACCAGGCCCGCAACAGCCAGAGCTCCGCGGACACGTCGCCCGGCTCGCCCGTATAGTAGCCGCGCCGCCCCTGGGGGAACGCGTCGGCGGCGAAGCCCGACTCCACGGCCTCAGAGAAGAACGCGCCGCCATGGCCAGCCCACGATTTCGGGATACCGAAGACGCGCGGCCACGGCGACAGCCTGCTCCCGTCGGGCCCCGCGCGCTGGTACCAGGGCCCCAGGGCGCGTCGCTGGTCGAGCTGCACGCTCGCTTCGCAAGTGTCCTGGCGGAAGCACTCGTCCTCCAGCAGGAGGCGACGGAACACAGCGAATCCGTTCTCCCCCCTCGCCGCGCACTGGGCCGCCCGCGCGCGCTTCCTGGCGCGGGCGCGCTCCGCCTCCACCGCCTCGCGCTTCACCGCCTGGCTAGGCAGCTTCTTCGGCGCGAAATGCAACCTCTTACACCAACCATCAACCTCTCCGTCGGTCAGCTCCCGCGCGCCCTCGAAATCCTGCTGGCACTTGTAGCACAGGAAATCGGAGGCCAGGCGCAGGAGCACGCTGCCCTGCAGTGGGGCGCCAGCAGCGCCGTCCCTCCGCGCCTGCTCTGCGTACCGCGCCTGCCGCGTCGCCTCGCGCACCTCACCCGGCCTCCAGACCTCTCCCTCGGCGGCGTCCAGCGACGGCAGCAGCGGCGCGCGGACCGGCCCGGGCTTGCCGTCGTCGCGGAGCGGCGCGCGCCAGCGCAGCGGCTCGGGGCGGCAGCAGACCCAGACCTCGCGCTCCACGCCCTCCTGCTCGAGCCGTTGGAGCAGGCGCTGCCACTGCTCCCAAGGCTCCCGCACGTCCGACTTGGGCACGGGCGTGCGGCGCAGCAGCTCGGGGTCGGCCTGGCGCAGGCGCCGGATCGCCTGCGACCGCGCCACGTTGTCCTGCGCCGTGGCCGCGTCGAGCCCCAGGGCGACGTCCCGCAGCCGCTCCAGCTCCGCCACCTGCCGCTGCAGCTCCGCGTCCAGGGCCTCCCCCGCGAAGAACCTGGGCGCGACGGGCACCGACGACAGCATGCAGGTCGCCAGCACGTACCGCACGAAATCCTTGTGCTCCTCGCCGATGCCCGGGGCAGCTCCTCCTCGTCCGCCATGCCCTGCGGCTCTTCCCCCGCGTCCGCCATCACTGCGTCTCCCTTCTCCTGCTCCCTCCGCTCCTCGTCGCCCCTCTCCTGCTCCTGCTCTTCCTGCTCCTGCTCCTCCTCTTTCTCCTGCTCCTGTTCTCCCTCCTCCTCCTCATCCTCCTCCCCGAGCGCCTCCCGGCGCGGCTCTTCGGCCGCCGGGGCAGCCATGGCTTCGCGGACCCGCCTGTCTTTGGCCAGGGCAGCGAAGACGTCGAGCCCGAGCGGGGCGCCCTGCAGCGCGTCCACGCACGACAACAGGGCGCCCACGAGCGCGGACTTCACCCGCCGAGCGAGCGCCCTGTCTGCCCTCTGGAACCTAGCGAACATATCCGGCGTGACCTCCGCGCGCCGCTCCTCCGCGAGGCAGTCAGCCGGGTCCCCCCCCCCTCCTGCTCCTCCTCCTCCTCGCAGGCCTCCTCCTCCTCCGCCGCGCGCTGCAGCAGCTCCTGCCGCCGCGCCTCGAGCGCCCGCGCCTCCGCCCCCCTACGCTCGGCATCGCGGCGCGCAGGCGTACTTCTGCCGCAGCGCCGTCGAAGGTGTCGGTCGCGTTAAACGACGCCTCGCGGCCCCCACTCTCGCGATTCGCGATGAACTTGGCCAGCTTGCGCTCCTCGTCATCCTCGGCCCTCTCCACGGGCATCCTCTGGTTCTTCTCGCACCACGCCTCGAGCGCCTGGGCCTGGATGAGATCCGCGTCCAGCGCCGCCTCCAGCTGCGCGCGCCAGCCCTCGTCGAGGCCCTCGACGCCGCGCGCTCGGACGTTCCCCACCCAACGCGCGAGCAGGTGCTCCCGCGGATCGTCGTCGCGACCGAAGCGCTGCGGCCCTCGCCCGTGCCTCTCCACGAACGCCTTCACCTCGAGCACGCGCTCCTGCGCCGTCCGCCGCTGCCACGCACGCCTGTCCACCAAACGATCGAACCTCTCCTTGTTGTCATCATCCAGCTCGTGGTGGCCAGTGCAGACATTGTGGATCCAACGCGCGAGCTTTGCCTCCTCCTCGTCTTCTGCCCCTCGCTTCGGCAGCTCGTCGAGCACCTCCACGTGCTCCCCGATGCGGTCCAGCATCGCGCGGGCGCGCGCACGCCTCTCCTCCCGCCGGTCCACGAGCCCGTCGAACCGCGCGCGCTGCTCGGGGGTCAGCGCCACCTCCCCAAAACTCACGTGATGAACCCATTTTCCGAGCGCGGACTCACGCTGGTGCGGCCGACGGCCGTGCTCCTCCACGTGCCTCGCAAGCTCGCCCAGCATCTCCTCCGAGTGGTCCCGCGATCGCGCCTCCGCGCCAGCATGCTGGACACCGCTCATGTCGATGCCCAGGTGCGCCGCGAGCGCAGCCCTGTGCGCATCGGCCTCCAATCACACCCGCTTCTGTTGCTGAACATTCCATTGCCGCGAGGATGGCGCGTCTTCGTCGCCCTCCGCCCGCAATCGCGTTGCCAGCTCATGCAACTGATTGCAAGTCATGCGCGCCAACACCTCCGCGTCCACACCGTCGCGTGCGCCCCCGCGCGCGCCCTGCGCCCCTGCGGCACCCTGCTCCACGCGGCGCTTCGGCGCCCCGGCCCTCAGCGCGCCACGCCCCGCACCCGCTCGCGACGACGCGACACCACGGCGCGCTCTCGGCTTCCCCCCACTCTACATCTCCAGAACCCACCCACTCCTCCACCGCGCACACGTGGCCGCCGTCGAGCCACAGCAGAGCACCAGCGCAGAAGCACGCCGCGTCCCCCAGCGCCCACGCCACACGCCTTCCTTCCTGCGCTTCGAACGCTTCCGCAGATTCCACAGAGAACACGCGCAAGTGCAGGAAGCGGGAGCGCAAGTGCTGGACCAGGACCTCCAGATTCCAGCGCTGCAACAGCGACCAACAAGCGCCCGAACCCTCGTGGTTCTTACACGCGCGACCGAAATGCCGCGCGGCGTCGCCCCCCACGAGATCAGCCACTGCGCTCTGCAGGCACTTCCCACGCCACTCGACGGGAGAACTGGCGCGCGGGCGGCGGTTCCCCTGCCCGCGTCCGCCGCGCGGCCGTGGGCGCGGTCGCGGCACCGAACGCACTCGCAGACATGGGCACGGCGCCGTCCTGCGTCGCCCCGCTGAGCCCCGCTCCGAGAGCGATCATGGCGCAGACGGCCAGGTCCCCGACGAAGCCCTTGGACTCCTGCGCGGTCGGGCACTTCGCCCCGCCGACGCCCACGCCCGGCGAGAAACGGCACGCACAGACGCGGCGGCGGCCACACGTCCGCGCCGAGAGCCCGTAGAGCACGCAGCAGAACCACCTGGCAGTAACGACCGCGGCTGCATCGGCCAGGGCGCGTCCTGGAGCTCCCGCGCGAACACATCCTGCTGCCGCCACCAGCGCGCCACCGCGATCTTCCTCGTCATCACCACACTGCTGTCTGGCTGTGGTGGGCACACGCCGAGAGCAACGAGAACGCAGGCAGCGCGCAGGGCCGCATCGCCCACGATCCGACGACGCGTCGAGCGCAGCCGCGAGCGGTGCCGGCGGCTCACTCGGGTCGACGGCACGGGCCGCGCGCGCAGTGAGGAACTGCTGACATCGCTCGCTCTTCTAAGCCGCCCCGCGCGCTGCGGCCAGACGAGACCCGCTCTGGCGACGCATCGCGCAGTAAGGCGCAGGGCACGACAGGAAGCAACACACGGTGTACAAGCTGCTGGTTCCGCTCAGTCGCCGCCTCCGTCCGTCGCGTCCACTCCGCATCCCGCGCACACCGAGACCGCCGGCACGACGCGCGGCGCGCTTTCTGGATTGATTTCTGCTCGCGCTCCGCCAGACCTTCTGATGGACCATGTCGTGCTCTGCGCGCACACACTCCTGCACCCGCTCGTCCCATGCGCGCGACTTTCCGACTGGCGCTGGGCGCTCCACGCACCACCTTGCAGTGACCAGAACCACTTCCTGCTCTGGTCCCGTCCTCGTGCGCGCCCTCGACCGGGTCCGGTCCTGGTTCCGGAAACCGCGCGCCGGGCAGTCAAACGCCTGTGAAAAAAATGGCGAGCATTTCCACCTCCCAGTGGAGCTCTCTGCGTGCAGCAAGCAGTGAGAGAGATTGAATATAAACTGATCTGATCTGCCCTGTCTGGTACGGCCCAGGGGGTGCCTCTCGGCCTGGAGTGAACGTTTGGGCCCAGTACGGCGCCCGGGACGAGTACGTGCTGGCCCCTACAATAGCACCCTGGTACGGCTGTGCTGTTGGGCCCACCTGTCGCTCGCCCCCGCCCGAGACGACAAAGGGACGGCACGGCTCCCGATATCGTCTTCCAAGGTCATAGCATCCGGGTACGGCGTATAATATAGAGCGCCAAGAAGGCGGCGAGATGAAACAAGAACACTCTGGTCCGAGACCGCAGAAGAGATTCGCGCTTGCGAGCCTCCGGCCAGTGCCGGAAGCCCGAGAGCACGTCCAGCGCCGCTCAGGCGCCGCGCCTGCTCTGCGCGCCCCCCGAACGGCCTCGCGGGACTGGAGTGCGCTGGCGGCCGCGCGGCGCTGCGGCGCGGGCGTCGGGGCGTGTCGTCGCCGTCGTTGTTGCCGTCGCTCCCGCTGTGCTCCGGCTTGCTTTCTTTCTGTTTGTCTCCTCTGCTCTTGGTGTCTCATTTTTCGGGGTTCCTTTTCTCTGATCATTTCTCTCTTTCTGTTATTTTTCTATCTGTCTAGTTCTTTGCCTCTCTCCTGTCCTTCCATGGTCTTTGCCTCCTGTCTATTCCCTCTTTTTTTCTGCCTCTTCCCTCTCAGTCTCTTCTGTCTGTTTCCTGTTCCACTCGAAGATTTTAACGACCTGCTAGGTCGAAATTTCCTTTTCCACTCGAGCAGTTTAACTGGCGCCGGCGGTGAACCGTCAACCTGGTCACCGCCGGGAACCTCGTAGAGCTCCTTCCACGGGTGAGAGTGCTCAGAATCGACAGAGAGAGCTTCTGGAAGCATTTCGGGAAAAAGGACACATTTGTGTTTTTTCATGTCGATATGAAATTGGTTCCGCCAAGTGTTTTGATAGTAAATGTGCGCCTACAGAACTCATATTAAGACGCAGAGGCCCTCATAATCGCTCACAGGTGCGAAAAATCTGCTTTCTCAAAATGAATTGTCAAATATCTTTCAAATCTTAGCAAAACCGACCGAAAGTTGTCACATTGTCTCTTCTGGTCGGGTCGGCCAACTGGGCGCCGGCGGTAAACCGTCAACCTTGGTTTTTTTTTTTGCGGTTTGCGGTCCGCCACTAGAATCCGAATCCGAATCGGCGGAGCAGTGCAACTGAGCCCCCACCAACTTAGGTAGGTCGCAGCAGAGCGCACGCCACCTTAGCAGCAGCTCTCGTCAGGGCAGCGCAGGCAGCTAGTTCACAGCAGGTTACCGTGCTACCAGGAGGCAAGCTCATCGCCTCCTCGGCCACATCGTGCCAATGGAAGCTGTGCGAGCTGGTGCAGGAGGAAGAGGAGGAGGAGGAGGAGGAGGAGGAGATGGGAAAATCAACCTGCACGCTGGAACCCCTACCTACAACGCCAATCTGAAGCCACCACCCACCTCCACATCCTTCATTACTGACACCCCCATCGAATGCACCACGGAGAGCAGTCTTACGAGCACCGAGGAACTTATCATATGCAAACCAGCGAGTAATAGTTTGGCCACCTCTGGCCTCCCACGACAATCTATCCGCACGCTCATTACCTTCACGAAAGAAATGCTTATACATATTCTGTCCCGATGCAGGTGAGGTCAGTCCCCATCCAGACAGCATCGATACCGTATTTTGTAGTGTTCCCACCAGTCGTACATACTGCTTGTTGCGAATCTGCCACTCACCACACATCCAGTTTAGAACAGTCTTACTATCTCCCAAGATCTCCATCCCAAGACGCTCAATATTCTCACATCTCCACTCCGCTTCATTCTCAAAATTAGCGGCAATACGTTTGCTCATCCTCTCGTTCATCTCTCTCTCCTCCTCCTCCTCCGCCTTCACATGTCTCACACCAGGCGGCCTGGGTAGAACAAACAAGTCGAACAAGTGTTGCATACCAATCACAGTCAGCAAATGCTTGCAGTATTTCTCACGGGACCCAGCGGAGCTGTCGAACGAAAGGTACCACTCGCAACCAAAGAGATCGCACAAGCACCAGTCCCACACAGTATGTCCACGGGGAGGGCCGCCCATGTTCATGCGTGTGAGCTGCTTCCTATCTTTTACAGGCAACGCTAGTATACATGTGTCACGATGCTCCGTCCACTTCCCCCTTCCATGTAACATGGCCAGCCTAGATATCATCCATTCACGTGACATGTCCGACTCCTCAGGTATGGCAGGCTGATCATCTGGTGTCCGCCGGCGACAGCCACTCGACATCTGGGATATCTGAGATACATGATATGTTTGAGAAGCCGCCGCCGCCGCCATCGCCCGAGTTTTCCTCTGACGCCGATTTGGTACCGTCTCTCCCTCCTCCTCCTCTGTGTGTGTTGTGTATCTCCTCATACGAATACTTGCAGCAACTGAGACATCCTTAGCCCAATCCCAACAACGAAATATCCATATCTGCACCGCACTTCGGAATCCAAGCCCAGCAAAACTCTGTCGTCCCGCTTTGTATCGCCTACGTTGAAACTCAGACCAGCCTTCAGTTCTCCGCTTGCGTATACCTGACATTATAGCTAGACATCTGCCTTCAAAATAGTGAACAGCAGCAATGGTAGAATAGTCGGGCGTTCTGCCCTCACAGTTGAATAATAATGCAGCAATCACTTTAGCTTGATAGCGAGTAAATCTTTCAGCCAAGTCAATCCCAGAGCAGCGGTAATACGCGATTTCCCCAAAGAACATCCTCTGGGCTTTCTGGAGCATGGCCTCTGAGTCCGAGTGGTCCTTCCAGGTCTCCTCCAGAGTGGCTCCCAGGATCTCAAACGACTGAACACGCGGTAGGACCACTTCTCGGGTCCCAAGAGCAGCGTCACTAGACGGCACCAGCACACGGATATCCTGCTCAGGGGACGGCGGGATGCCAGGCGGCGCACCAAAGTAAATATACATCAAAGATTTCGGCTTCCAGGTCATTCCTGCATTCATCAGCGGGATACTCATGTCACGCACCATCAACTCAAGGTCAGTGCGGGTCTTCGCATACAACAGAAGATTATCTGCCCAGAAACTGTGGGTCATACGCTCACCGTTGAACATGCGCTCATCATTTTCCAATTTGATACCGTACTGCGTTTCTTGCCTCCATCTGTCGATGACATCTCTCCAGAGTACAATAGAAACTGCCAGAAAAAATCATTGGTCCCTCTACTCCTCCCGTTCGAATAGATTTGTCCCAATAGACCGCTGACGATGCCTCGATGCCCTCGAAGCTGGCCACGCACTGGTTATCCATCATGGGTTCAATCAACGCCACAATGAGATCAGCAGGTATGTCAAGAGCACGAAGGCAGCGCATGGCGAGGCACGGAGTGACATTATCGAAAGCTTGTAAAATATCAAGGTTGGCAAGCCACAAACTGTCTCCTTTGCCCCAGACAGCGGAGTGCTGGCTGAGCCTCTTGGCAACGCTGGTGATTTCCGATGTTTTACGTCCCGATCTGAATCCGTACAGGCATACATAGTGTCGGTGCTCCTCAATCCTCTTCTCAATCATCATCACAATACATGTCATGTACCATTTCATAAGACACGACTGTAGACATAGCACACGTGTATCTGTCAAATGTTGTATGTCCATTTCTTTTGGCATGAGCGTGGCAGCTAGTTGACGCCAACTGTCGGGGCAACATAACCTGCGGGAATACACACCTTGGAAGCTCACCAGAACACGTCGCACAGATGCCCACGAGAGCTGTTTCAACATCGTGACAGTCACGTTGTCGGGACCTGGGGCCTTTCCCGTGGACAGCTTCGCCCTCGCCCGCAGCAGGAGCGACATCGAGAACACCTCTGAGGATCCGCTTCCCGAACATAGACCACGCAGCGACTGAAGCTCACGCAGGGTCACCTCTCTGGCCTCGGGGTCCTCCACCTTAGACTTCATGTGCCCCAATATCTCGTCCCCCCACTCCTCGCGGTTCTGAGACTCCATCCCGTTGGCAAGGATCAACGTCTCCGTCTTGGCCCTCCTCCTCCTCCTCGTGTTCATTTCCGTCCTCCACCTCTGTACTCTTGCCTCAAGCCTCCTTCTTTCTCCCCTCACAATCTTTGAGCACCGTTTAGCCTCCTCTCTATCCCCCCGACGAAGTGCTTCGCGTTTACTTGCCTGGGCGGCCCAGTGGATCTCGGATTTCTTCGGCACATTATTCCTGGGATTGGTATCTTTCTGGGGGGTCTCCTCGGCGGCCTTTATGAGGTCAGGTCCCAGCATATCCAACATCTCCTGGCGATCCTCTGGGTCAGCATTTTCCTGGCACAAGGCACGGTAACGACTGCCCCGATCGTCCATGTTCTTCGCAAACTCCAGCTGCGACACCGGTTGCAAGTGGATGAATTTTCGAGCAGGCTGGGTCCGTCTCTTCGCAGACGGTGCACAAGACAAGCGAACAACTATGCAGGCGTGGTCAGACAGCGCGCGCTCGTATCTGCTGCATGGGTGCTCCGTCCAGGCGTGGCCGACTTCCGAAGGCAGCATCCAGCCTACGGTGAGCTCCTGCCTGTGTAAACGACGGCTGACACCAACATAGTCGAGTACCTTCTCCACCCCCGTACCTGATTTGAAAGTAACCCTCCTCTGCCCAAATGTGTTCTCCATCCTGATGCCCCAGAGCCCGCAGAAGTCCAGTAGGGCCCTCCTCATAGATTGCAGCCTAGACGCCCGTCGAATTTCGAAGCCCGAGACAACCCTATGAGGTCTTGTTTTACGTGCACCACGTTTTGTTTGAGTCATATACGGGTTGCCGTCATCCGCTCCCTCCTCCATCCCAGTATCAATCTCCGTAGAATCCCCAGCAATCCCAGACGCCTCCAGAAGCCCTGATCCAGTAACTCTGAAGCCGTTGACCTCCGAATCTGGCTCGAGTTCGACGTTAGCATCTGTCAAGAAGACCAGGTCCTGCGGCTGCTTCGGGAACTTAGACCTATGTGTGCGAAGCACTTGGGATATATCAAACAATATCTGCTCATACACATCATGCTCATACTGTTCTTCCGTAAGGGCATTGATACTCTCATGTGGCATATATGCAACAATAACCGTAACACTAGAATAACTACAAATGACAAAACCTTTGCCACGATATGTGGCTCTGAGCGAGTCTCTCCAAGACTTAGACATAATCACCGCAGCCTTCCGACAAGTACTCCGAAAAATTGTGTAACCTCGCATGCTGAGATCACGAACTGAAAGGAACTGACACTCGCACAACCCCGCGAGTCCCACATCTAAACGACGTAGTGAATTAATTATGTCATGGCCGTTCTCTGCACCTGCCCGACGCACACTCCATGACGCAATGGTGTCGTGGCACCTCTAGTTCGTACTGGAAATCCTCGCTCGCAACTCATCAATGTTGATCCCTGGCTCAAGCTGATTCATTGCACGAGTAATCTCCCAGCCATTCTGCAGAGAGAACTTGGCCACAATCTTCCCTGGAGGTGGTAAGTGGTCACTGGAGCCCCACATGAACGTAATCGGTGGTCCCGTCTCAGCCCTGAGATTCGAATGATGCTTCTTGAAACTCTTGAACTTGGCCTGAAAGATCCCAGCGGCATCCAGATGGGGCTTCTTCCAGGGGGGGGGGCCTCCACGTGGACCTTGAGGGCCCTGGGAGCGTGCTGGAGTTTGTTGTCGGCGATCGCGGCCACGAGTCGACGACGGAGATCCCACAGCTGGTCACTGGTAACCCCATTCTGGAAATAGAGCCGAGCCCGCGAATAACCCCATGCCTCTCTACCAGTGTTGAACCTCTTGGATTGGTTCAGGTCCAGAAACTCCTTCACACCGCTGAACCATTCTCCAGCCAGGACCTCATTCAGTAGTGAATTCAACGCCTGCTGTGATAACATTTCCTCCTGACGCTTCTCTGCATCCCTCCAGTCCGTCACCCATCCCTTGAGCTCGACGAACGATGGGGTGAAATTCTGCACGGACTGCCGAGTTTCCGCCGAGGACGCTGTCGTAGAGGTGCCTGCTCTGGGGGCCCCACCTGCAGGAGCCTGCTGGAGCTGGATTATCTGGAGCCTCTGATCCTCAACCTTCTTAGTAATAGCATCTATGTCCGTCATCGCCTGCTGTACATTTTTCTCCACCGAATCAACACGAGCATTGAGCTGGGTGCCGAGATCCGTGATGCTTCGATGTGTCGACTGGAAGCCCTCCGTCATCTTACCTCCCAGAGATGCAACAAGCGTCGTGATCTTGTCCATCCCCTTTGTCATGGCCTCCTCGAGGCCTTCAACCGTCTGAACTTTGACACGTTTTCCCTCTGGGACCTCCTCCTCCTTGGCTCCTGGAACGGGCATATCAGTGGCGTCCATGGCGAAAACCTCGGGGACCGCAGCAGCTGATGAGGCAGCCATCTTGCCGTCTGAGATGTTACAAGGGATATTCCACTTCGCACAGAACGATCGATCTTCTCGAGTACGTTTGAGATGCGCACTTAACTGATGAAAGTTATATGGGGCAACAGGATGGTGAGGTAAAGTGGGAGAGAGATCAGGTGGTCCAGATGGTATGTCGACTAGAGAATCCTTATCGTCGTGACGAGCTCTACCAACCTGTCTGGCAAGATACTCCCACTCCCAATGTCCGAAGTTGGCTCCCCAGCGGTCCAAATCGATCGATTGACTCTGGCTCGTCCCGCCCAGCTCGACGCGGCAAAATGCCGCAAGAATGCACACAAACAAATACAAACAAATGCAGGCGGCCTGCTTACCTCGGACTCGCCGAAGTCGCCGAAGTGGCCCGATCGCCACGCGCCCCCGCGCGGCGGGCCAGGGGGCAGGCTGCCTGACTGCACGATGCAGCTCGAGTGAGCCCCCCGACGGGCCAAGGCCGAGGGAGAGCGGGAGGTAAACTCCGCTTCCTCAACCTTGGTTACCGCCGGGAGACTCGTAGAGCTTCCTAGCTTGACTTAAGTTGAGAAAACCGACAGCACCTGCCAACATTCTGATTATAGTGAATACTTTTTGACCTCTGAATGCGACAGGCGGACGAATCGACTCCTCTCCTTGCCAGCCACGCAGCCCCCCTACAGCTCGAGCTAAGTGCAGAACACCGGCAGCACATCTCAGGATGACTCGAACAGTACAGTAGTTTCGCAGACCTAATTCGGGCAGCAGACCGAGTTCCGAGCTCTGGATTCGACAGGCACGCGCGCCTGATGTCTTCAAATCGATCCTTGTGACCACCAGCACTGCAACCCCCCTCAGCGCGAGTTGAGTGAAGAAAACCGAGAGCACTTCTCAAGATGACTCGAACAATACAAATAGTTTCGCGGACCTAGCTCATGCAGTGGGCCGAATTCAGAGCTTTGGATTCGACAGTGATGATTCTGAATCGGGTTCTGTAATTATCAGCTCTGTAGCTGTCCTGCAGCTCGAGTTAAGTACATAAAACCGAGAGCGTCTGTCAAGATAACTCGAATATTACGAATAGGTTTGCGGACCTAGCTTGGCTAGCAGACCGAGTTCAGACCTCTGGATTGAACAGGAGAACGCATCTAATCATTCTACATCGATTAGCTGTGCTCATCAGCTCTGCAGCTGTCCTAAAGCTCGAGTTATGTTCAGAAAACCGTCAGCGCGTATCGAGATGACTCGAAACGGCCGATCCCGCCAGAGTGCTTTTCGATAGTAATATTCACCCGATCCAGCTGAGATCAAGATGGCGAGCGGGAATAAGATCGAATATCACGGGAAAAAAATACTAGAGCTCTAACGAATGGTCAAATTTTCAGAACATAATTTTCAACTGAGCAAAAATCATCAAAAGTTCCGTCGAGACTTCGAGCCAACTAGCTCTCCAGCGCGCCGGAATTACTCTGAGCTTCCAGCAATAACTTGCTGAGGGAAGCTCTACGAGTTACTAGCTCCACCCCGCGCCGGAACTGGGCGCCGGCGGTAAACCGTCAACCTTTCTTAGCGCCGGGGGACTCGTAGAGCTTCCTGACAGTATATAATGTGGGAAAAACCCAAGAGACTAGTTATTTAGCCCAAGCGATTTCGGACCTCTCAAAATGACTCTAACCAAAAAAAACTAGTTTTGCAACACAGTTCGAATATCAAACCGAGTTCATACCTCTGAATGCGACAGGCAGACGTGTCTGATGTCTCCGAATCGACTCATGTGATTAGTGTCGCAGACCTAGTTCGAGCAGCAGGCCGCGTTCCGAGTTTTGGGTTCGACGGACGGACGCGCCTAATGTGTGCGAATCGATTTCTGTGACCAGCAGCGCTGTAGCCCTCTCCCAGCACGAGTTTAGTGCAGAAAATTAAGAGCACTTCTCAAGATCATTCGGAGAATACGAATAGTTTCGCGAACCTAGCTCGGGCAGGGTCGAGTTCAGATCTTTAGATTCAACAGACGAACGCGCCTGATGACTCCCAATCGATTTCTGTGACTATGAGCTCTGTAGCTGCCCTAGAGCTCGAGTTAAGTACCGAAAACCGAGAGTGTCTGTCAAGATGACTCGAATAATACAAAAAGGGTTGCGGACCTTGCTCGGCTAGGAGACTGAGTTCAGACCTCTGGATTCAACAGGCGAATGCACCTGATGATTCTGAATGCGATAGATGTGCTGACCAGCTCTATAGATGCCCTACAGCTCGAGTTAAATACTGACAACGCGTATCAAGACTGGAAACCGGCGGTAAACCGTCAACCAGGTTTTTTTCGTTTCGCGGACGCACGGGCCCTAAGGCCCAGTCCAGTCCGAAGCGGGCGGGCACGCCAAACGCGGGCCACCGAGCGGCTAAGGCGAAAGCCTCACCACGCCAAGCACGTGGGGGGCGGCTTAGGCGGTAGCCTCTGGCAGCTCTTATAAGGAGCGTGTACATCAACACAATGTGTGCACGCATGAAGGCAACAACACAAATGAGAATCATCAATCACACAACTTATCGCTAAAATAGGCCTGCAAAACCCGTGGGAGTGCTGCAATAACGCACTCTGCAGCGGAGAGTTCCGCATCCGTCACCGTGGACCCGTCTTGGAGAGCGAAGGAGCAAACGTAAACGTCCTTGAAGATAATCTGTGGGGATTCACAGAAAGAAGAGGTGGGCGATAGATGGGAGAATCGAGATCGCAGTCCAATCTGAATCCAAGCTCCACTTCCAGCTCCCAGGCTGCACACACCACCATCAAAGCCCGCTTTGATGAGGCAAGGTTCGTAGCATGACTGTTCGTATGGCTGCAACTGGTACTGTTCGTTCGTGGATTGGTGGCCCTCGCGGGCCTGGTGGGTAAGGAGGTCGGCTTTCTCGTTCCATTCCCGAAACTCATGCTTGAGAAGATCGCGTCCTGCTTCAGCAGGTCTGACACCATACATACAACACATTCCTTCTAAAGAATTTATCATATTATCAACACGTGTCTGGTACAAGTGATTATCAGCCTTCCAGAGGCCGCAAAGCCAGCAAATGATAAGAAGAGAATCTCCTGTGATCTCCAACGGCACGCCTCCAGAAGTCACGTCCAAACAAGTGCTCTTCATATTGTGGATAGCTAATCTCTTACTGAATCGCAGGCGTGCAGCAGGAGAATCGTCATCTGTAACAACATATTCCTCATTTCGTTCAGCTAGAAAGACGGGGGAGTTACCATCATGGATACCTTTGCATTTCTTCTGGAAAAGCTTGAGCATGGAGGGTGTACAATGATGAGCTGCAAACTGCATGAAGGCATGAAGGCCACCTTGGAATACTTCCCACCACCGTGGGCCAAAGAACTCATGAAAGGGTGTCTGCCAACAACGTTGTCCAATCGCTTGCCCTCCTGACCTCCAGCGTTTCATAACTCCGCATTCCCTCCACTTGCCGAAAGCACGAAGGGCTTCTCCCTCAAGTGTGCGCTGCGTGTCATAACTTATTCCAAAGGCAATCAAACACATGCGTGCATCACTCCATGCTCTGTGCTCGTCCGTCATGTCCTCTCCCTGATACAACCTCTGCGCATATGCCGAGACATCCTTCGCCAGCAGCCACTGAGCTCGGAGAAATCTCTGGACCAAGCTGTGATATCCAGCCTCTGCGAACTTCGATCTGGCAGCGTTGTATCTTCTCTCATTCCATGTAGCATAGGATTCGTCTGGTTCTCGACGGCATCGAAGCATGAAGCATAAACACTTGCCCTCAAACGCGTGCAAGGCATGGAGGCTGTCCTTGTCGGCCGTGCAACCGTCCGCACCGAAAAGGGCAATACTCTGAACCTTTTGCTGGTACCGTAGGAACTTATCCTTGAGAGGCGTGCTGTTGTTCCGAAAATATCCTGCCTGGGAGTAAAATGTCCGACGAGCCGCCTCAATTCTAGAGTCCACGTCAAGGTGTGAGGAGTACTTATAGTCAGAGAACAGCTGGATGCCTAGAACCGTCATCTCCGTAACACGCCTGAACCGCATTACGTCATTCAGGAAGGGTACAAGCAAGTCGGCTGAAGATAGGATCTGCCCCTCAGCATCCCTCGCAGCGTCGGCTCCGAAGACCATGTAAAGCAAGCTTGAGGGTTTCCAGCGCATGCCGAAATCTTGGAGTCTAACAGCAAGGTCGTGAATCATGTGTGCCAATTCTTCCCTGCTTCGTGCCAAGATGTAGCAATTATCTGCCCATACGAAGTGATTGACGACCGACGTGTAGGACGACTTGCCAGAATCCATGGGGTCCCCAGTTTTAAAACACACTTGATAGCCTATGTTCTGTCTATCCCATTGTCGGAAGGTGTCCTGCCACATCGCAGCGATAATTAAATTGAAACCTAGGGGTCCCTCGGCTCCGCCCGTTCTAATACATCTATCCCATCTCACACCCTCCACCTCGATACTTTCATGGCAAACCGTACCCACACTATCGCATAGTGGATCAAGACATGCATATTGAAGATGATAAGGTACATGTGCGTGCTGTAAACCCCGTCTAACATTGGCTACCGTGCAATGGTCGAAGGCCTGTAGGATGTCTGCGTTGGCCAGATGTGCTGTTTCCCCCTTGCCCCATGTAGAAGCATGCTGGCCGATGTGTTTCAAGCTCGCCGTGATCTCGTTCGTGGTGCGATTAGATTGGAAGCCGTAAAGTCCGAGAGGGCGAAAGAGACCGTTTCGCTCGACATGTTGTTCCACCAAGATAACAATACATGTGCTATACCATCGCGCAATAGCGTTCTGCATACATAGAAGCCTACCGTCCCTAAGATCCGTGATGCCAGGAAGCTTGGGCATAAAGGAGATGAGGATATCACGCCATGAGGAGGGGTACGGTGTGCACATGTGTAGCATATCGTCGAACAGGCGTCGGATGTTGCGCAATACCGTCCAAGGGAGACACTTTAACACCTCACACGGTACTCGATCTGGCCCTGTGGCTCGTTGTGTACGAAGGCGCGCCCGCCCACGTCCGAGTAACGCCATAGTGATGGTCGAATACGTGCTGCTACAAAGCTCCTCCCTCGCCTTCTCCTTGATCTCCTCCATCATACTAGTGTTCTCCTCCCGCATCTGATCCGATGAAAGCTTATTTCTGCAGAAACTGTCGAGCTCCTTCCTCCAAACCTCCCTGTCCTCCGTCTCCTGGCCCTCCACCACCAAGTGTTTAATATGATGACGAGTCTTTCGACGATTGAGGGGACACTTCCAAGCTGCAACATCTCTGCGATATCGACGGCGATGTAGATTGATCTCACTCCTGAAACGTTTCTTTTCCTCTGGAGTCGTGTCTGACGGTAGTTCCCGCCATCTCTCCAAAAGCCGAGTCAACTCGGTCGGCCTCACAGGTGGCCTCTGCTTGCCACTCTGCGCCGTGGTAAAGTCCACGTCAGGAGCAGCAACAAAAGACTGAATGAGCGTGCTAGGCAAGCTGGCTGGCTCCATCTCGAGAGAACGTGCGGGAATCCCACGAAACACAGCATCTCCCAAGCTCCGATCCACCCTCCTCCTGGCATTGAACTCATCGCCCCATGTCACGCATCGATATCCTACCAGAGAAGGCGCTGGTGGCCCCACCCGCTCCCTGTCGTCACGTCGCACAATCACGCGGCCAGGCGATGCAAACTGCCCAGTTAGAAGTGCATGATCGCTTAATCGACTCCTGTTCCTCCTTCCTCCTCTTGCATAACACCAAGAAACTTCACACTCTGAGCACTCCCAACGGCTGGGCACCAAGATGTAGTCAAGCACCTTCTGAATTCGTCCGAAGCTACGTTGCTCGCCCCACGCTTCCCAAGTAGGACGCCTATCTGCAGAAAAGGTATTGGCCGCCTTAAACATGTGGGTCTGCATGAACCCCAGTAGCATCTCCATCATCCTCCTCCTCCTGTTGATACGCTCCCTCTCCTCCGTCCCACATGCCAAGGTCCTGACCTCCTTCCTCAAGCCCTCTCCCGTGGCAAGGTACAGTTCCCCATTACATTCTAACTCACATAGTGGCGGTAGCTCAACATTCCCGTCAAGCAAACAAACAAAGCTGGCCTGGCTATACCTGTGTCTGAGGCTTCTGAAAGTGGCAGACACCCGCTCCAGCGTAAGTTCATACTCCGCTTCGCAATCTTCTCGATGAGAATCGGGCAGGTAGAGAGAACAGACAACCAAGGGCGAGATGGAAGTACCGAACACACCAATGGCGAATCTAGAGAAGGTAGTAACGAATTCCCTGGACGTCGAGGCCCAACTCCGATCGAAGAGGAGCCCCGCCTTCCTGCACGCACTATGCTTGATCTGCCATCCGAGACGGGCGGCATCTGCATGAATTATATTCTGGGCCTCCTGAAGCGCGAACAGACCGCCACATGCACGCATATGGTTAAGCACCTCCACGCCCCTGAAGTTGTTCTCACCAGCCTTGTCGAGGTTCCAGCATCCCAACTTGATCCCCGACAGCCGGTGCCGATTCGGTCACACCTTGCGGTTGACCTCGATCTGGAAGTCCGGCGCTGTGATCGTCAGATTTGGGAACTTCGCCTGAAGTTGGCCCCACTGCGTCTCATGGATCGTCCACGTCTGGGCTGCTCCGAACTCTGCGATACAGATCGGGCGGAGGAGTCGGTCGCCCTGAGCCTTGACCCACATGTTCGATTTCGGGGGGCCAACCTCCCCCCTCACCTCCAGGACCAGATTGTGGCGCTGGCACACGTTACGCCAGGCCCCGCAGAAGCGACCAACTGCACGAACATGGTCGCGCTTCCAGGGAGCTGATTCGATATTGAAACGTAATTGAGTCGGGTCGATGACCTGCGTCATACCTGCGATGAGCACGCTGGGGTCTGGAATAGTCGTCCCTTCTGGCAAGGGGGCTCGCTGCGCAGTGGGAGTCACAATGATCCTGAGAAGCTTCTGGAAACGATATAGCACTTCTCGATCTGTGAATGGAAGAAACTTGATGCGACAACTGCCGAACATGTAGCGACCCGCATTGATACGCTCTGTCCCCTCCTTGCTGAGAAAGGCCTGGTCATCTGAGGCAATCACTTTGGATAATTGTCCAGGAGTATCATGGTGTCGTCGGAAGTCAACATTTGAGCACAACGATTCTGATGATTGGCCCAATCCGTAGCCCACCCCTTGACCTCGATATATGTCGGAGAGAATTGGCTCCTACCCCCGCCTCCTCCACCGCCCCCGTCTGCAGGGCCACCCCCAGCACTGAAGGTAGACACCGCACTCCCATTCTGAACCGTTTTCAGTGTTTTCTCGAGTTCGTCCATACGTTTATCCGTCTCATCCATACGTTTAGTGTGTTCTGCTAAAACTCCGTCCATCCTCTTGATGTCTGTCTTTGTGGCCTCAACAGTCTCACGGATATCGTCACCTACGTCTTCCTGTCTGAACATTCCCTCAATCATCATACGCTGGAAGGGATCAGTGAATTGTGCCAGCGTCTGGGTCCTGCGTGCCTGGACATCAGGACCTCGCTGTCTCTTAGTACCCGCAGTAGCAGCAGCTGCTTCCACGGAGCTCGACATAATGCCTACGTCGCCTCTAAGGAGATCTTCGGGGATATTCCAACGATTTCGAAAGCCCTGTTCCTCTCTGCGTCGCTTAAGGAGTTGAGCTGAAGCAACCCTGAGAACTGAATCGAAGCGGTATCCTTCCGCACGAGTAAGGGGGACCGTCGGGCTGATGAGCCTGTCCGCGTCAAGATCTAATGAAGTCTGCCTCTGAAGCCACTGCTCCCTTGTCTCAAGCCAATTGCCAAGACCCCACTGCTCCAGAAGCCAAGCCTGGTCCTCAGGCTCGTCCCAAGACGTGGCTGGAAATTCCCAGAATCAGAATACTATGGCGGCGCCCGCGGGGGAGCGCGCGCCCCGAGGGAGGAGAGAACGCGCCCAGAGGGAGCAGAGACCAGCGCCCAGAGGAAGGAGGCCGCGCGGAGGTGGAGGGGGGAGGGGGGAGCACGCTAGAACCCTTGCGGTTCTTGAGCCGCGCGGTCAACCTTGAGCCAGGGCACCTCGTAGAGCTCTTTTGTTGCACAGCGCTTCTCGAAACACATGAAGGAAGCTTCTGAAGCAAGAAAAAAAAAAAAAAAAAAAAAAAAAAAAAAAAAAAAAAAAAAAAAAAAAAAAAAAAAAAAAAAAAAAAAAAAAAAAAAAAAAAAAAAAAAAAAACGATTATTTAGTTTTCATCCAAAGGCGGTTCCCTCAAGTCTTTTGATAGTAATACTGCAGCTACGGACCCGAGAATTTTACTGGCAGACGCGGCACAAGCCACTACACGTGAGAAAAATATTGGTTCTCAAAATGAATTTCAAAATTTTGCATGAAGTGAAAAAAAAACGACTCCAAGTTACCACATCCTCTCTTTTGGTCGGGCCCGTCAACTAGCTCTACCCTGCGCCGGAATTCCTCTTAGCTCTTTGCTGAAGAGCTCTACGAGGTATGACTCGAAACGGCCGATCCCGCCAGAACGCTTTTTGACAGTAAAAGGTACCCGATCGAGCTGAGATCAAGATGGCGAGCGGGAATAAGATCGAATATCACGGGAAAAAATACTAGAGCTGAAACGAATTGAAGAATTTTGAGAACAAATTTTCAACCGACCAAAAGTCAGCAAAAGGTCCGTCGAGATTTGTCTTGCCAACTAGCTCTCCAGCGCCCCGGAATTACTCTTAAGCTTCCAGCAATAACTTGTAAGCGCCCAAAACCCGGATAGCAAAGAGGCACTCACACAAACGAGCACACTCACATAAGCACGCACACACGAACACACATACAAACACATATACATACACAAGAACGCACACATACGCCAGCATGCTCCACACACACGCACACATACACACACACACGCACACGCACACGCAACACATCCACACGCAAAGGTCGACACACACGCGCAAACGCGCACACACAAACACACAGCACATCTCACACACACACACACAGAGGCACGCGCACACGCACACGAATCACACTTGCACATACACACACGGGGGCACACACAAACACTCACACGCACACACGCACACACACACACACACGCACGTACAACCCACGCACACAGACGCACACGCAAGCATCCAGGGAAACCCACGCACTGACGACCACACGATGACGCACGCACCGCAGCCACCTCAGCGCCCCCCCCCCGCGCTCCCCTGCCGCCCCCACGCGCCCCCGCCCTCCCCGCCGGCGCTCCGGAGGGGGGAGGCGCCGCCCCATTTTGGGGCCGGCCCTCCCTCCGCTCCAACCACTCCACCCTCGCGGAGCGCCGGGGGGGGGAGGGGGGAGGGGGGAGGCGCGCGGACGGCGGCACCACACCGCGCGCGCACGCGCACACGCACATGCGCAGACGAACACAGACGCAGGATAGCAAAGAGGCAATCACACAAGCAAGCACACGCACATAGGCACGCACACACGGACACACACAGACTAATACACAAGAGCACACACGTACGCCAGCATGCTCCACACACATGCGCACATACACACACACATACACACACACGCACACACACACATCCACACGCAAAGGTCCACACACACGCGCAAACGCGCACACACAAACACACATACATACACAAGAACACACATACGCCAGCATGCTCCACACACACACACGCACACATACACACACACACACACACACGCACACACACACACACATCCACACGCAAAGGTCTACACACACGCGCAAACGCGCACACACACACACAAACACACAACATATCACACACACGGACACGCACACGCACGCGGATCACAAGAGTACATACACACACGGGGGGCACGGAGCGCCCCCGCCCTCCCCGCCGGCGCTCCAGAGGGGGGAGGCACCGCCCCATTCTGTGGCCCGCCCTCCCTCCACTCCAACCACTCCGCCCTCGCGGAGCGCCCGAGGGGGACGAGGGGGGAGGAGGGGGCGCGCGGACGGCGGCACATGCGCAAACGAACACAGACAAAGGATAGCAAAGAGCCAATCACACACGCATGCACACGCGCATAAGCACGCACACACGTACACACACGGACAAACTCACATACATACATACACAAGAACACGCACGTACGCCAGCATGCTCTACACACACGCACACATACACACATACACACAAGCGCACACACGTCCACACGCAAACGCACACACACTCACACACACACACACACACACGCGCATGTGCACCCAGACACACGCAGGGGCACACACACACACATACGAGACACACGCGCCCCCCCCCCACCCACCCACCCACCCACCCCCACACACACACACATACACACACACGCACAAGCGCACACACAGACGCAATGGCGAACACCCACGGATAACCACGCACAGACGACAACGTGGTGACAGACTCATTCCCCGACTGGTCAGCGCACTCTTCCACCGCGCCCCCAAGCCCCCCCCACGCGCCCCCGCCCTCCCCGCCGGCGCTCCGGAGGGGGAGGCACCGCCCCATTTTGGGGCCGGCCCTCCCTCCACTCCTTTTGTCCTTGCAAGGCTGCGCAGGCCCTGGGGCCTAGCCCTACAACGTCAAGCAGCGCAGAGACACCCATCATGACGTACCTAAAGCAGGCTCAACTCTTATCATCGAGCAGCGAAGCTGTCTCTATAAATAAGAGAATCACGATTGACGTAAGTAAATCACAACAGCAGATATGAAAGTGCACCTGAAGGCGAATGAGCATAGAGAGTGGAAAAGAATGGCTGTCTTCGGCGTCGTGATCATCACAACAAACATGCAAGAAGAATACAATCTTAAAACTCGATAAGAATGAACAGCGAAGCTGTCACTATATAAACAACAGCGTAGCTGTCAGTATATATAAGAGAAGCACAAGTGAGCAAAGTAAATCACAGCCGAAGATATGACAGTGCACATCAATGCAATGAGCATGGAATGTGCAAATATTCACAGCCGATACACCACACGGAGAAAGGTAGAAGTCCGAGAGATAGAAGAACGTGCAACTAATCACACCATAGTGACCGTACGGCTTGTGGGAGCGCCCCAACGAGGCGTTCCGCAGCAGAAAGTTCGGCGTCCGTAACCGTCGCTCCTGGTTGCAATATCCAGGCAGCTGAGAACACTTCTTTGTAAGTGAACAGCTCGCTATATCTGGATTTCAGTCCAACCTCGAGCCAACAACCACAGCCCGTACCCCTACGATCAACTCCTCCGTCGAAGCCCCCTCGGAGCAGAACGGGTGAATAAAGTAACTTTTCCCAAGTGTCCAGATAGGTCCAAGAGTCATAAGCACCCCCATTTCTAGCTAAGTGTGTCAAGGCGTCCGCTCTCTCGTTCCATTCCCGAAAACTGTGTGCCCATAAGTCGCGACCCCTTTCAGCAGGCCTCACACCTAAGCTCGAACCCATGCCGTCAAGTACATTCACTATATAGTCAACCCGTCGTTGATATTCTCTCGTCTCCACTTTCCACTTACCGTTTAACCAATTCACAATGAGTAATGAGTCTCCCTGGATGCTCAGTGGTATTCCTCCCGCCTCCAAGTCCCACCTAACCTCCCTCATGTTGTGCAATGCGAGTCTTTTAGTAAGTCTTTCTCGGTCCTCCTTAGTCTCCTCCCGCTCAATGGTCATGTGAACTCCCTCCTCATCATCCCCTTGTTGCAAATAAACAGGTACATTAGCAGCCACAACTCCTTTACATCGTTTGTGAAAACACTCTAGCATATTGTGTGTACACATATGTTTGGCATAATCAATAAAGTGCTCATAGCTACCAGTAAAGACATCAGACCAATAATCACCAGCAAAAGTATGCAGCCCATGATCCCACGGCCGTGCGCCTACTCCCTGATTCCCTCCATTTCGGTGTCGCTTAAGTTCTGACGCCTGCCTCCTCTTACCAAAGCATCTCATAGCCTCGCTCTCATCCGTACGTAGTCTATCCCAGACGTTCCCAAAGGCAGCCGCACACATACGAGAATCCCTCCACGCTCTCACCGTACTGCCTTCCAGGGCAGCTCTGTCATGCCTCAGTCGCCCCAGAAACTGTGATATGTCTAATGCCCAAAGCCAATGGGATCTCATGAACCGCTGTACTATACTCATATATCCTGCCATGGCATACTTTTCTCGTGCCCTGCGATATCTTCTCCCGTTCCATTCTGCGAACGTCTCTCCGTCAAGTCGAGTACAGGGCACCATCACAGCGAGGCATTTGCCTTCAAAGGAATGTAAGGCCTGAATGGCGGCCGTATCTGCTGTACATCCTTCCCATGTGTATGTAACAATGCTAATCACCCGTTGTTCCCAGCGCTGGAATTTCTTCGAGAGTGGCACAGCAGTGGAACGAAAGTATTTCGCATGACTCCAGAACGCTTTCTTTCCCAAATGTATTCGATGATCTAAGTCTGTGTGGGAGCTCGTACAAATATCTACCGATAGCAGCGATCCAAGAATATGCATGTCCAGAACTCTCCGAAACCTGTACATGTTCTCCGAGCCAGGGCCCAAGGACACCACAAGATCAGCTTCACGTATAATGCTCCCCTCACTGTCCGTGTCAGGCTCGGACACTCCACTCCCTCCACTCCAGCCACTGTCCCTGTCCCCTCCCTCCACTCCAGCCACTCCGCCCTCGCGGAGCGCCGGGGAGAGGGGTGGAGGGGGAGGAGGGGCAGGACGGGGCGGGGGTGCCAGCGCCATGCGCCCACACACACACACACGCACACACACGGGCAGACACACTTTTCCTCAGGGAGCGCGCCGCGTCGCACACGTACGCAAGCATGCTCCACACACACGCACGCATACACACATACACACACACGCACACACACATCCACACGCAAAGGTCGACACCCACGCGCAAACGCGCACACACAAACACTCAACACATATCACACACACACACCGCGGACACACACAAACACACAAACACACCAGACACACACAAACACACTGACACACACACACACACACACACGCACACACGCTCGAGCACACTCACATCCACACGCGCCCACTCTTACACACACACGAACAGACACGCGCACAAACAGAGATACAAACAGAGATGCATACAGACACACAGACAGACACACACACACACATACCCACGGACACACAGACAGACACACAGACAGACACACAAACAGAGCCACAAACACACAGACACAAAGACACCCACACACACACTTACACACACACACACGCCAGCAGACACACAGGCAAACACAGACACACGCCAGCGCACACACACTCACGCACTGACAAAACATCCTCATGCACACAGACAAACAAGAGCACACATGCAAGACGGACGCGCCTACAGGGCGCCCGTGCCAACCTCCAGTGGCAGCCCAAGCGCCCGCTGCGCTTGAACGGCAGAGCTCTGTCAACGGCACACCCAGGGCCGGCGAGCGCCGCTGCACACGAGGCGCAGCTCTCAGAGAGCCGCGTCCGACACCGCCACGATCGTTGGCTCGTCATCTCCACCCCCGCGCAGGCGGCGCAACGTCTGTCGCAGCCTCTCCTCAGGCCACTTGCCAATGCCGACGGGCACGTCCAGCCGACGCACTACGAGAGCTCCAACGACTTCTCCGATCAAGTCCTGCCGCTGGTTGTGCTCGGCGATGGCCAGGCGCTGCCGCCTCTCTTCAGGATCCTCCTGCCGCGCGCGATCCTCCGCAGCAGCGGCGGCGATATCCCGCGTGCTCGCGCGGCTGCCACGCTCCCCGCGCTCACCGCCCGACGACAGGGCCGAGGCCGCACTGGGCGCGCCAGCCCCTCCAGCACCGTCGCCGCCCCCTGTCGGCGCCCTCGCGGCGACGCCATCGCTGGCGGGCACCCTGGCGGATCGCCCCTCCGCGGGCCCCCCCGCGGGCGCGCCACTCGCGCCAGCCTCGGCCGCGGGCGCCGCGCGCGGGGCCTTGCCTGCATGCCCTCCCTCCGGAGCCGCCTCTACACGCGCCGCACCCCCCCGCCCGCTTCCGCTGGCAGACCCAGAGCCTGCTCGCGTGACGACCGCGGCCCGCCCCGCGCCCTCGCAAATCGCGCCAGCCTCGGCCGCGGGCGCCGCCGTGCCTGCCTGCTTATTCCTGAACGCCTTCAACTTTCTCTCCGGGATGGGCCCGTCCACACGCCCATGCCAACCATCTCTGTGTTGCTGCTGGAAATGCTGCCCGCAGAAATCCCCGCATCCCTGCTTTGGCGCGCTCCGGCATTGTCCGCCAGCTCCGTTCGCCCAGGTACGAGCCATGCACTTAGCGGTGTCAATGTTTTCTGCCGTAAGGCGACGCCATTCGTCCCCCGCGAGCGACGCCCCCGCGCCTGGCTGGACTCCAGCAGGCACCTGGTCCGCGGACGAAACGCCAGCGGCCCTGCCAGCGTCGTCGTCCTCGTCGCCCGCGCGGCCCGGAGCTGGCGGCGACAGCCCGCGCTTCTTGCCCCTGCGCGATGGCGGCTGCGGCTGCCCCGAAGCGCCGGGGCCCCCGTCGCCAGCGCCAGGATCCCCGCCACCCGCCCGACGCCGCTTGCCCGGTGGCTCGCCCCCCGACGCCAGCTGCCCGGCGGGCGCACTCGGCGGCGCAGACGGCGCGGCAGTGGCGCTGGAAGCAGCGCCGCCGCCGCCGCTTCCGCTCCCCGCAGACCCCGCCGCGCGCCCGCCTGCATGCCCGAGAGGCGCAGTCGGCGGAGCCGGCGGCGCACCAGACGGTCCCGCACCAGCGCTGCCGCTGGCGCCCCCCGCAGACCCCGCCGCCGCGCGCCCGCCGCCTCCGCCCCGCGGACCCGCCCTGCGCACATACGCAAACACATAGGCGCCAATGTGCACCTGGTGGTTTCCGGCGATCTGCGCCCAAGTCTGGAGCTGGACAGTACTGTCGTCGAATTTGGCGTATTCGTTCACGCCCACGGATGCATACGCATAATAGTGTCCGCTTGTCGCGCGCTTCGCCCTGGTGCACCACGACCCCCGAGAAATCGTACTCGCACTCGGCATCCACAGGCCGCAGAATCTGAGGAAAGCGCACAGGGCGTCTGTCGTACCACTCGCCTATCACCCGCTGCACGATCACGAAGAGCACGGGCGGCGACCGCTCCCAGCGATTGCCTGTATATACCCTGATGCCTTGACAGACCCCGGCCGCCGCCCTCTGAGCATCATCGAGGTGAGCGTGCGCCGGACATCCTTGCCCTGGCTCACCGACATGCCTTAATCCCAGCCGGATCAAGTCCTCCAGATCGCACGGCCCCCGGTGGTCGGGGCCGAGCAATTCGGAAGGCACCACCTTCAGAAACGTCTTAATTTCCCCCTTGTCCGAACTTGCTGTGCACGCGGCGCATCGCCTCCGCTGCCGAAACGCAATGCCGCAGACGTGCTGCTGGAGCACACTGCGCTGCCCGTGAGGCCCCCTTGCGGTACAAACGGGGTGTTCGGTCTCGGTAACGGCATGGAGGGCGGCCAGGAAGAACTCTGACGCGTCGCATTGCTTCGGTCTCCCTTGCTGATCGAATTCTGTGAATTCTCGCTCACCAAAAAGCCCCGCGCGCGCGGCGACTGCCAGCGGCGCGTCGGTGTCGACCCCCTCGCCCTGGACAGAGAGAGCCGTGGCCTGAGCTCCGAGCGCGCACGCCGCGCAAGATGCTGCGTTCAAAAGGCAATTCTGGTCGTGTTCGTGGAGGAGCCGACGGAAGGGAGCCAGGCGCAGCAGCACCTGCGCGACTGCGCTCACGAAGCAAGTGTTGCCGAGGTTTGCGATGCCCACGCCAGAGCCGCGGCCGCAGCGCCACTGCAGCTCCCTGGTAACCTCCTCCTGGGACACGCCGTAGGCTGCCATGCACAGATCCCGGTCCAGCGGGCGCAGCTCTGGCGGCTCTGCACCATCACCAACAGTCGCCGCCGTGCGAAACATGTCCCCCCAAAGATCCCTCGGCACTACGGTGCCCCTACCAGCACCGCGGCCGCCACCCGCGCGCCCGCGCCCCCGCGAAACAGCGCTCCCCGTCGACGATGCCGCCGCCGCATCTCCGGTCCCCGTCGCGTCCCGCCGCGGCCGCGGCCCCTGCCCCGCCCCGCAGGCCCAGCGCCCGGCGCAATGTATGCCGGCGGCACCGTCAGAGCCTGGCCCGGGCGCAGCGCGTGCGAGGGCAGAGGCGTATGCACAGACGCCGCAGGGGCCGCCTCCCCGTCCGAAGGAGCTGATCCGTCAGCGTCGTCATCGTCGTCGCCTGCCTCCTCAACGACGCCCGCTGAGCTCCCCGCGGCACGAGACGGGCCCAGCGGCGACGCCCGCGGCACAGTCGGCGGCGCGGGCGCCGAGCTCGACTCCGGGGCGCCCCGTGCCGCGGGCCCATCCCCCACGTCCCAGCCGTACTCGCGCGCCCTCTGCTTGGCGATTTCGTAACTCGCTTTGAAAATCAGGTTTTCGAAGCGTTGGACCCCGTCGCGGACGTACTGGGGCGGGCCCCGCTGCAGGATGTCCCAGGGCGGCAGGTTGTAGACGAGGACGCGATGGGCCACGCGAACGCGACTGAGCATGACGTACAGGTGCAGCCACCAGTCATCGGCGCCCATGTTCATGGGCTTCTGGAGCACCATGGTGGCCGCATCCATGCCCAGGCCCTGCGCCGTCTGCACGGTGCGAACTTTCTCTGGCAGCAACGGGATCTGGTACCTCGTAACCTTCACTTTCCGAAGCTTTCGCTCGCCATCGTCATGGTAGTGATGGTTCCACTCCCAGGACGCCCTGTGCGGCGCGATCTGCACGACCCCGTCCCCGAACCCAAAGTCCTTCTCGAGGCCATCAAACCTGACGAGGACACAGCGCGGTAAACGCTTGCATCGATAATAACCGAGCCGGTGGGCGGCGTGAAGCTTCTTTTCGCGCCAATCCGCGTCTGGCGTCTCGAACTCTCGCGGGTGGAACCTCACGTCCACGACTTCCCCCACGGCGTCCTGGACGATCTGGTGCTTCGCCGACAATTTCACGTTCAGACGCACACGCATGCCGATGTACAGCGGGCACATGCCGATGAGGTGACCAGTGTTGTTCACGTTCGGCACCTGCAGCATGGCCTTGTAATGCTCCTCATCGAAGGGCCTTGGAGGCAGGTCCACGGCCTGCACGTACAGCAGCATCTGCCCCTTCTCCCTGGCCTCTCGCACGGCCCGATACTGCATCTGCCTGTGCACGGCCTCCCAGGCGATGCCCATCTCGAAACCGTCCTTGACATGGGGGTCCTGCAGCCGCTTGTCGTTCTTACCGGGTCGGACCACCCGCTTTTGCACCATCCTTTTCTGCTCGGCCGTAAACTTTTTGCCCTGCCTCATGGTCTTCAAGAACCCGGGCATGAAAGGGCAGGGCGCGTGCGGAGTAACGAGAAGGTCCTTGAAGCGGTGCGTCTCGTACAGAAACATCGCGTGGGTGACGCCGTCCAAGAATATGGACTGCCCACTGCGGACGTGAACCGGCGCCTCGGGCAACTCACGCTGCAGCAAAGAAGACCTTCTGCCCTTGCCGCTCACCGGCCCCAGCTGATAAAAGTCACCCAGAAACATGACAATCGGAGCCTTCCCGAACATGTGCCCCCGCGCCATGTAAAGGTCCACATCGCAATTATACTGAGCCTTACGGGCTTTGCACATGCGAAACGATGCAGCGCCGAGAAGCTGGGGCGGCACCATGGACACCTCCTCCACGATGACGGCCTTGAGGTCGTTCATGCGGTCCACGAAATCTTCATCGACTTTCTGCCCAGAAAGCCTAGCGATGGTCATGGCCTGCTGGCCGCTCAGCCCGAAGCCGCTGTGGATCGTCTGCCCGCCGATGACGCGCGCAGCGCTGTTCGACGAGGCCACGGCGATCTCCGATCCCGCACACCTCGTTGAGCAGACGTCGCAGCAGTTTCACCACCTCCGTCTTCCCCGTCCCGCCCTCCCCGTGCAGCAGGAGAGCCATCTGCTCCACCGGCTTGGGGCTTTTTCCGCTGCGCAGATCTTCCTCGTATGCCACGATGGCCTCCACCTGGCCCACGACCAGGGCGACCACCGCCTTCTGCTCCTTATTGAACGTCACGGGGTTGTCCGCCCTGGTCGCCCACTCGTCAAACAGCCTCTGCGCGATGTCGCGCGCCCGCGGCGGCCGCTCCTCGTCGCCGGCAACCGCGGGCGCCGGCGGCCGACCAGGCGCGAGCACGGCAGGCGCCGAACCCGCGAGGCCGCTCCGCCCGTCGCCATCCCCAGACAAGACCTCAGCTCCCTTTTTCCTGTATCGGAACGCCTCCTTCTGCTGTGCTTTGCCCACCTCGAACTGAGAGTCGTCCAACTCGAGACCGCCGAAGCCAGTCTGCCCTCCACTACTCGCGGCAGCAGGCTGCGGCTTATGGTCTTTCGCATAGCCGTCCAGGAAGATATTCTTATAGACCAAGCTTTGTGAGGACCCACGAATTCCCTCCAACTGGGCCACCGCGGGCACCTCGCTATCCTTCACGAGGTGCGCGGGCCTCTGTCGGTGCGCCGCCCACGCTTCGTCCGCCTCTGCCTCGTCCACCTCCTGAGCAAAACCATCCAACGCTCCGCCGCCGGCGCCCGCCCCCTCCTCCTCGTCCGCCTCCCCGGCAGGCCGATTCCCCACTGCCTCCAGCTCAGCAGACTGCTCGAAGTCCTTGGCCTCCGGACGGATCTTGGTTCGCGGCCGCCCTTTCGCCTCCGCCTCCACGTCGAGGTCCGTCGCGACCTGGACGGTCCAGCGTGCCATGAACTCGGCGGCGCTGGGTTGCTGTGCAAAATGGCCTGGGCCTTCCTCTGAGCCCCGTTTCAGATCGATGTCCTCGATCGTGAACCACTTTCCGGCTCGCCGCTCGCACTCCTCGCACTGCCCGGACAACGCCACCTGCTTCGCCCACCACTCCTCCCAGGCAGGCTGATGCTTCCCGGACGCGTCGACACCGGCCCTGTAGGGCGCCCAGGCCGCAGCCCCCTTCTCAGCCGGCTGCAACGGACGGAAAATCACAGACTTGAACAGCGCGTTGACCTCTGCCTCTTTCTCCTTCGAAGGCATCGTGAAGCCGAAGAACTTGGGCACCCTGAACGGCGCGCCGACGCGGAGCTTCTGCACTCTGGAGGCGGCCGCCGGGTGCGTGTCCGCGAACGCGTACGTCTCGAAGTCCTGCGGGGTCGAAGTGGAGCGGGTTGGCCTGTGCTGTGTACACGTACATGGCGTAATGGTACATGCCCATGGACTTCAGGGGCTCCCTGTCGCCGCGATGCAGCCAGTCCATCTTCATGTCATGGTCCAGCCGCGCGCTGTATTCGACAGCCTGCTGCTGCTCCTGCTCGGGCTGCCCCCCCCCCAGCAGCACCGGCAGCCGCGCCCTCCCCGACAACGCCGTCGGCGACACGGGCGTGCAGCGTTGCGCGCCCCTCGTCCAGCGCATCCATGACACCGCCGCCCCCCTCGCCGTCCTCTTCCCCCGCGGCCGGCTGGTCCACCTCGATGTGGTCTGCGCGCGGGTCGGTCCAGAAGTCGCCCTTTTTCTGATGAGCGGCGGAGCTCGCCTGGAACGCCAGCGCCACGATCCCCTTGCAATACAGAGTCCAGGTGTCATGGGAGCAATAGCACTCGTGGCCATACTGCATCTGAAACATCATCTCGGGCAGCTTCTTCAGGAGCGCCCGGTGCGAGCTGGTCGTGAGCTTGATGACAGTTCGCCTGGCAGAGTCGAGCACTCCGCCCCAGCCGCTGCGACGAGCGACAGCAGCGGCCCGGGCCCTGTCGACGTCCTCCTTGCCCTCCTCCTCCGCCGCCTCATCCGCCTCCCGCTCCGCCCTCTGCTGGAGTCGGAGCCACTCCAACCCGGTGCTCTGCGCGTGCAGCACTCCGAGGTCTCCCGCGATCGGCCCCGCCGTGGTCGTGTAGTCCGTCTGGTAGTGCGCCATATTGATGGCGTCCATGAACACGGCCTCCAGCGAGTGCAACACGTGCTCCCTCAGGCTGCCGGGCGGACCGCTGCCGCTCGCGCCAGCAGCTGCGGCGGCGCCGGGCGACGGGGGCGCGCTCGATGCAGAGCTGCCAGACGCCGCGCTCGATGCAGCGCGGCGCGGCCTGGCGCCCGCGACTTCGGCTCTGCCTCGACGGCTGATTCTGACAGCTCGCGCTCCGCGCGCCGGTCGCTGTAGTAGCCCAGGCCCTGCTCCCCCTTCTTGAACACGAACCCCGGCCGGCTGCCGTCGTAACACGAAGCCGCGCTGAACTCTGGTGGCCCGACTGCCTGCTCGACGCCGCGCTGTTCTGGCGTCGGCGGAGGCGGCGGATCCAGGCCATACGCATCGGCCAAATCCCACGGCTCGTCATCCTCTTCTCTGAAGCCCCAGATATCCCCCGCGTTGGGATCGTCCATCGTGGTCGGCGCCCCGCCGAGCAAACCTCCTCCCCTGGGCAGGCCGAGGCGGCGCCCCACGGGCACGCGCCCGCCCCCCGCCGCAGCCGCGCGCGCTGGCCCCTCGCCCGCTCCGCCCCCGCCGCGCGTTGCGGCCGACACCCCTGAACACGTGAAACCTCCGCTCTGCCCGGCGCCCTCGTCGCAACCGGTGCCGCCAGTCTCGGCGCCAGCCAGCGCCTCCGACGCGTCGCCGACCGGCTCGGCAAACGCACCGGGCTCCGGAGGCGGCGGCACGACCGGGTCGCCGTCGGCCGCGGGCGCGCTCCCGACGCTGTCGTCGCCGGGCAGGTCGAGCACCACGCGGTCCAGACACTGGACGTCCAGGTTGCTCCGCAGACACACCTGGCCCACAGGGTTCGTGCTCCCGTGGCACGGGTGGTACCGCACCACGTCGACGCGACCAGCTCTGCCGTACCGGTTGCAGCGGTGCGGACACGGGCCGTAGCCTTCAGCCGGAACGTCGTCCAGATCCAGGTGCTCGCCAGGCGGGTTCCACTGCCCCTCCTCCAACGGACCGCACGCGTACTGAACCTTCGCATCTTCCGGAAGCACCAAATCCTTCCCCTTGCGCAGGCGCCGCCAGACGAGAGAGGCGGCCGGGCGCTTCCTGGACGGGTGGCTGTACACCGCAGTCTCGTACTCGTGGTAGAAGCCAAGCCGGCACACCTTGCAGTGCTGAGGCACATCGTCGTTCGTCTTGTGCTTCCTGCACGTGGGACCGCACCTGTGCAGGTGGCCACGGATGATACACTTGCGCGCGTCCCGCGCGAAGCAGCCCGCCCAGGTGCGCGCCTCCTCGTCCGGGCAGTCCGCAAAGTGCATGGCCGCGGTGCCGCCCGCGCGCTCGCGGTACGCAGGCTTGCGGCGGTACTGCGGCTGCAGCGTCACGTGCGCACCCGTGAGAGGCTCGGCAAATACCGCCGGGTACTGTGCCCCCTGCTCATGGGGATCGGGCTCTGGATCTGCCAGCGGCGCGAAGGGGCGCTGCCGGAGCGGACCCCCCATTGAGGGCTGCTGCTGCAGCATCGCCCGCTCCTCTGCGAGATCGACGTTCATCATGGCGGCAACCTGATTCCGCAGCTCTTCTGTGGACAATTTGTGTCAGCACGAACGGCGCGGCGCCCCGCGTCGTACGCCTTCTTGCAAAACTTCCCGAGCTGACGACGCGAGGCGCCAGCGATGGTATTGTCCTTCAATTGGAGGTCGCTCTCCTCTCGCTTCCCGTCCGCGAACGCGCGAGTTCGATCCCGCGGGCCGAGCGGGAGCGGCGGCAGCCGGTCCGATCCGTGCAAGCCCAGCTGCCGGCCCACCTCCTCCGCCGCGTCGAACTGCACGCTGCCGACCCTGGCGAGCACGGCCTCCCTCCACTTCCTCAGACGCCCCTCGAGGCCTTCGACGTCCCCCGCGCGCAGCCTCGCGAGGAACGCGCCAGTCATCGGGTGCAGGCGCCACAGGTGGATGTGCGGATGGATGCCGCCGCGCCCCTGCGACTCCACGGGTCCGAAGAACGCGCGGACGAGCCCGAACGCTCCACACGCCCCCGTGGCGGCCACGCCGTCGGAGACGCCCGCGGCCCCGCGCTGCGGCGTGACGCCGACGACATGCTCCAGGAACAGTTCCAGCATGAGGTTCGTGACCATGGCCTGCGACACCGGGTCAGCGGCCACCCGCCGCAGCATGTCCCGCGTCGAGGGCATCACGGGAGCAGTCTCCTCCAGCAGCCGCCATTGCTGTACGGAGGCGCCCTCGTACATCAGGGACACCATCAGGTTCCGAGTGTCCGCGATGTTCGGCGTCGTGAACACCAGGGGCGGCCCGAAGAGCCGGGTGTAGCTGGTACTGATGTGCCGCAGCGTGGCCCGGTGCGCGTCGGAGCCGACGACATCGCGGTTGCTGAGCAGCATGCTGCGCAGCGCGCTCTTGACGTTCCGGGGCACGCCCTCGAGGCCAAGGGCCTGCTTGATGCCCGCCCCCCTGCCGAGCACGGCCACGACCTGCGCCAGATCCTCTGGCGTCAGTGCGGCGAGGTCCGCGATGCTTTCCCCCAGGCGCTGCTTGCGCACGAATAACCTGGCCGACTGAATGATAGCCTTTCTGCGCCAGAGGCAATACTGGGCCGTGAGCAGGTCAGCGCGGCGACGCCAGCGCGGCACGGGCGAATCAGACGCGGCAGGCGCCCGTGCAGCGTCGGGCGCGGGCGCCCGCGCAGCGTCGGGCGCCGAGACGTCGTCGGGGACCTCGTACTCGAGCTCCTCGCGAGCCATGGGGCACCTGCACCACTCGTCGTACGTCAACTTCGCCTCCCTCTCGAGTCCGAAGACGCCGTCGCCGTACGGAAACGCGACGGGGTCGAAGGCACTCCAGAAACCGGGGGAGAACATGCTGACAGGCTCGGTTCCAGTGGGCACGACGACCCGCACCGCGCGCCTCGCCGGCCCGCCCTCAGCGCCCCCGGCCGGCGCGCCGCCGCCGCCGGAGCCGCCGCTGGCCGCGCGCTTCCCGGCAACTCCCGGAGGAGGCCGCGTGGCCTGAATCTTCTGCTCCGTCTGCTCCAGCTTCTTCGTGAGTGCCTCCTTCTTGCAGTTGGTGAGCGCCTTCGCAGCCTTGTGGGCCTCTTTCGCGGCCTCCGCCAAGCGCTGGTCGGAATCTCGGTCCTGGAAATTCTCCATGCCGTCGAACTGCCGCGCCAGTGCCTCCACACGCCGCTTCTCGCGCGCAAGCACCTCCGCCTTCTGGGGGCTGAGGTGCACGTTCTGCCACTGCTTGTCCAGGTCGGCCAGCATGTCGGCGTCCGCGACGGCGGCGCAGTACTCGCCCTCTTCGACACCCTCGCCGCCCTCTCCCTCACCAGCCTCGCCCTCGTCGCCCTCTGAGTCCTCCCCGCCAGCGCCAGCAGCGTCCTCACCGGCGGGGTCCCCGCCCCCGCCCCCTGCCTCGCATCCGCCGTCAGCCGCCGCGTTCGCTTCGCCCTCCGCGCTCGCAGCGCCTGCCCTCGTCCGCTTCGGCGGGGCCGAGCCCGCGCCGGGCTGCACGGCATCGGCCGGGCCCTCCTGGCGAGCGTCGCCGCCCTTACCCCCCACGGCCACGCACGCCGCGAGACAGCGAGGCAGGCCCAGGAGCGAGGAGCCGTCGCCATCGCCGTCGCCCTCGGGGTCCGCAAAGTTCTGCGCGGCCTCTTCGTCCCACCGCACCGCGGCGTACTGCTCGTTCGTGTCGCGGAGGTACTCGCAAGCGCGCTTGAAATCGGCGAGGGGCACGCCGAGCTCCTCCAATAGCGCCTTCTGCAGGGTGGCGGGGTCGGACCCCGCGAAGACAATCTGCACGAACTCGACTAGGTCGCTCTCCCGCGGCGGCAGCGACAGCACCTGCCGACCGCCGTCCGCCTGCGGGAACGCCACGAAGTTCCCCACGTACGCCTTGATCTTCTCGTCGAGTGGAGCCCACTGGCCAGAATCGGCCTTGCAGTTGAACCGCCGCACGATGCCCCGCGCGATGGGCAGCAGAAGCTTCGCGCCCAGCGTGAGATTCCGCAGCGGCGGTGGCAGCCGACCGATCCAGAGATCGTTGGCCAGCGCGCAGGTCGTCATCGTGGGCAACCTCTTGGAGAGCGCCGTGTGACACCCTGCGCAGATGGGCACCTTCTGCTTCGCGTCGGCCACGAGCACCCCGTCTGACTCGCGCCTGTCAATCTTGAAGCACTTCTTGTGCAAGAGCCACAGCTTCCCGTCTGGGCCAGGGTCGCGCACTGCGGACGCCTCCAGCTCCTCGAGGGGGATTCCGCCCGGGCGCTCGACGCCGTTGGGGCCCTCGCGCACGAAGCGCCACCGGGCGTGGTACCGTGCCGGGTCCAGCAGCGCGTGGGCGCGCTGCCGCT